>JAKWJA010001460.1:0-70546 GCA_027704765.1 Solanum habrochaites | reverse complement strand
CTTGGTTCCAAGTCTTCTAAAAGTGTGTACTATTAGGGAAGGTGGTGGTATGGGACGCCATATACTCATTACACTAAGTAGGATTTCTGAAAGGGAAGTTTCGTGTGTTTCTAAAGTTTCCTTCTAATTTCATGTCATTTAGCGGGGGCTTGTTATCCTGCGGTGAGTAAGACACAAAGGGGTAGTCTTGAGTAAGACACAAAGGGGTCAATGTAATGTCAAAAATTAGTTCGTTGTAATTTGAAAAGGTTAGCGTAAGTACCTTCTTTGTGGTAAAATTATGATTCTTCACTAAGTGTTAAATGATGATTCTTATGTTGTTTACTTCTTTATTTATGAATCTTTTACTTAATATGCATGAAAATGTGTTCATATTTTTTTCTTGTTATTGAATATGTCATAGTTAATACATTATTTTTACTAACCCCATTTTTTTCTATACTTAATAAGTATAGTTTGAAGGCTTTTGAAGATTTGAAGACGAATCTTGGGAATCTACTCCCTTAAGACAAAGTATTTCCTCATATATCCGAGGGCATAGTCCTATTCTCTTAGTTTCTCATTTAATGACTTAATATTTATTTTTCTTTTAATGTAAAGGGACGTTTCCCAAAGATATTATGTCATGTATTTAAGATTGGCTTGTGATGTTAAGACTTCCTCTTCTTTTTTTTGAAGAATGTTTCTTTTATTTAATTATTCATGAAAACTTATAATTCAGCAATACTTTTCATTTCTTATTTAATGAACGATACTTTAAGGGCTTGCATAAGACCCCAAAGGGTGAAGTACGGCCATTCATGACCAAAGGGTCCTCCCTAACTCCTAGGGAGTGATTGCGGGTCGTGACACTTACTTTACCTCCATTATTAATTTTACATTAAGGAAACTATAGCCTTAACCAACACTAAGACAATGGGTGCTACACACGGAGTTTGGTATTGTAGATCCTTCAACCAAGGGAAGGTGTTCTACCTAGACAAGATAAAACATTAATATCATGCTAGCATATTAGGTGACTTTCTAGATCCTGTGGGGAAATCATATTTTATGGAACTTAGGGGTACATATGGAAACTTTCTTTATGCCTATTGAGGCTTTGTAGTTATCCAATTATGGAAACCCTCTTTATTCCTATTGAGGCATTGTAGTTATCCACCTCATGAGGAATATGGTGAACAAGACTTCCAATATTGGGAAGGGGAACCCCTCATCTAGGTTCATTCGGTGCTAAGCTAAGTTACCTTTATTGAAAAGCCATTATTATTATTACTTATAAAATATAGGCTTAGTGTAGTTAACCCCTCATATGCTTAGCTTATAGGTCATAGATTAGAGTACATCAACCTAAATCTTGTGAGAAAACCTTCCACATGGACATAGAATATTCAAGAACCATGAAGTTTAGGGTACGATTAAGAACACCTTTCCAGAGCCCCTCTATTCACAAGATCATCATACAAGCATCATAGACATACTTTCATGTGTGTGTATACATATATGTGTCAAAACCTTTCATATACACACCCGTTGACCACAGATGTTCATACTTGTATTTCGTTCATGCATAAGAGTATAGTTGTAACTATATGAGGAAACCTATCGTATAAACACATTTATACACTATGCACATTCATAATTCATCATATCATACACTTAAAATCATAGCTTGTAAGTCATACTAATAAAATGTTGAACCATTCATATTCTTGTAGATAGATTAGAAAACGTAGGAACTATCTTAACCAGGTACACATGTGCAATGCATAGACAAGGTCCAATACCCTTGACCATACTAGTACACCTATCAATTCCTCCTAGTTAAGGAATACATAAAATTCTTCATACGCATATACCTTACATTCATTGTATTACAAACAAGGGCAAATGAGAATATCCTTTCATTAGACACTATGAACCTATACTACTTTGTAAGAATGTATAGGGTTTGAATGTTGACATATTGGTCAACATGATCAGATAATCTCTATCAACATCATATTGAGGAAGCTACCTGTCACGACCCAAAACTTAGCCGCGACTGGCACCCACATTTACCCTCCTATGTGAGCGAACCAACAAATCTGAACCTTATCATTTCAATTTAATAACAACATAAAGCAATGCGGAAGACTTAAACTCATAAATAAAAGACAATTCCATACTTATTCTAAAATTCAACTCTATCTAATTCCCAAAATCTGGAAGTCAATCACCACAAGAACATCTATGATCAATTTACTAAACTAAGAGTATTCTAGGTCAGCTACAGTAAATAAAAGCTATTCTATGCCGAAACTGTCAGGCATCAAGACATGAGGAAGGAGATCCAGTCCAAGCTAGAAGCATTAGCTCACCCTGAAGATCCGGTGTGGACAAGACTGGCTTAACTACTGTTGATCGAAGCATACGGCACGTTTGCTGCACTCCACAAATAAACAAAAGGGAAAACCTAAAGTAGGGGGCATACAACCACCAGTACTGGAGTAGGTATCATCGGCCAACTCAAAATAGAAAACAATATATCTCAAGATAACATCATAAATCAACTAATATTCTTAACATGTGATAGCACAAGTCAAACAGCATTTATAAATACACCGCATCCTATCTATGAGTGACTCAACCTCCCATTCGCATACTTATTTGGGATACATGTTTGCTTAAAATTGAGTATATTAGTATCTTTCAAGATTCATTATCTTTATTCCTCTTGTGTCAGTAGTGACACTCCATCCCCTACTACTATAGTGTCGGACGTGACACTCCGTCCCTAATTCAATGTGTCGTTAACGCGTGACACTCCCGATCCCTAACATCTACGTGTCGATCGTGACCCCGTCCCACTAATTCCATGTTCGTTACCGTGACATTCCGATCCCCTACATCTACGTGTCGGTTCTGGACACCCGTCCCAACTAAATCTATGTGTCGGTACGTGACACTACCCGAATCCCCTACATCTACGTGTCGGTTCGCGACACCACGTCCCCACTGTAATTCTATGTGTCGGTACGTGATCACTACCTTTCCGATCCCCTACAATCTAACGTGTCGGTTCGTGACACCCAGTCCCACTAATTCTATGTGTCCGTACGTGACCTTCGATCCCCTAATCTCATTCTATTATTCTCACAGCCTTCTTTTATAACCAAGGCGTCCATCATCTCACATCCTTTAGTTCATCAGCCTTCTTTTATACAAGGCATCATCATATTACGAGATTTAGGTTTATATCAGCATTTGGGGATTCAATGATTCTCCTGCTTGTTTCATTTCATTGATTCATCACAATCATCCATCTATATATAAAACACATCATGCTATCACACAATTAAGCATAAAGAAGCTCTTATATACTACCAACAACACATATCATTCGCTATAAGAGTTTACTACGAATAGTGTAAAAGAAACGCATAACCGACCTCCACCGATAGAATCGTGACAAGCAGCAAATTCCTCATTTCTTGTTGTCCTCGTTCGTTCCTATGTCTCTCTACTCGTTCTCCTCTCTTTTTCTTTCTCTGTCTTTTGTTCTTTTCTATTTTTCTTATGCAAACCTCCTTTCTTTTATATCTAATTAGGTAAACTATAGTATTAAGCATGAAGATGGAAATAAATATCCACTAATTAATTAAGGTTAACCTCTTTTTTTACCCCAAGTAATTGACGTTAATTAAAATATCCCTCTAACTTTATAATTAAGGAGGAATAGTCCCAAAACGTCTAAAATTTGTAAAGAAAGTGCTGTCGCCATCAGAGACCATTTCCCATCAAAAGACTCTATGCGGCCGTCACGCCTGTGACCGGTCCGTGCCTGTCATTGTTCGCTCGTGACGGTCAGAGAGTCGATTTTTTTTCATACCCAATTTCAGATTTTCTACTAGTTTTTTTCTAAAGACGAACCCCTCCACGACTGGTCAGTCATGCCCTTGACGTGTCCTCGTGTGCCCTCCGTCACCTCCTGCCCAGTTTTCCAGAATAAATCTGTTTGCTTTTCAGCAAACGACTAACAGGTCGTTACAAAATAGATAGATACCATTACCCTTGTTCTCCGAACGATCACAAGAACGAAAAACAAGGGCGAAAAGGAATACCTGAATCTGTAAACAATGTGGGTATGTTTCTCGCATATCTCGCCTCCTTCTCCCAAGTGGCTTCTTCAAACCGGATTCGTTCTTCCATTGCCTCTGATGGATGCAATCTCCTTGATCCTCAACTTGCGACTTCTCTATCTCAAAATAAGCAACATAGGCTCCTCCGCATAAGAAAAGTATCTCAAATCAAGCAAAACTGAATCCTCCACGGATAATGTAATTTCAATCCCCATGGTATCTTTTCAAACATGACACATGAAACCCCGGATGTCTTCCGTACAGCCCTGGAGTCAGTGCTAACTCATAAAGCCACCTGCCCCTACTGCTCTCTTAAGTCACGGTTCAAAGGGAACCAATGTACCTTGGACTAAGCTTTCCTCTTTTAACTCAAGCACGCATCACCCTTTCATTGGCGAAGACTTTTCAACAAGACTTGTTCACCCTCCTATGAACTTAGTCTCTAACCTTTCGATCTTCATAATTCTTTTCTACTTTGTCGCCGCTAGAAGCTTCTCTTGATAATTTCACTTTTTTCTATTCTATCGAATCCCTCAAAAGAATCCTACCCCAAGGTCTAACCTCGAATGCATCAAACTAACCAATGGGGACCTACATCTCCACCATACAATGCTTCAAAGGAGCCATAATCAATGCTTGAGTGAATAGCTATTAGTGTATGAAAAACTCCGCTAAGGGTAAAGAAGCTATCCCAATGCCACCGAATTTCTATCACACACGCGAAGCATATCCTGCCAACAACTTGGAATCGGTTCGCGGGTGCGCACTCCATCGGTCTGAGGATGGAACGCGGTAACTAAGGTTCCAACCTAGTACCCGAATTCTGCCATGCAATGGTTTTCCAAAACTTAAAGAACTGCGTACACCTATCTGATATGATGGATAGTGGAACTCCATGCAATCGAACAACGGCACTCTGAGATGTAACGTTTTGGATAACTCTCTGGCATTGTAAGTCACCTAACCGAATGAAATGAGTCAGCTACTTAGTTTAACCGATCACAATCACCCAAATAGATCATACTGCAATGTCTTGGAAGACACCACGAAGTCCATTGCGATTTCTCGCCCATTTCCCTTCCGGAATGGGTCATTCTCTGAGTGTTCCTCCGGGCCTCTGTGTGTTCATACTTTACTTTTTGACAATTTGGAATTTGGCAACAAAATCCCACAATATCACGCTTCATTCTTCTCCACCAAATAGGTTGCTTTAGGTCACGGTACATCTTGGTTGCACCGGATGTTCTGAATTCCTTGAACTATGAGCCCTCTGGTCAGAACTAGTGTTGAATCAAATCATCGACGGCGAGGTACACATCCCTTCCCTTAATCCTCAAAACACCTTCCTCATCATCGATTTTGCCTTCTTTAGCCTTCCTTGCAACACTTTATTCTCGGATCCGATTATTTTTCATATTTCCTGCTTTCCATTAATCTTGTCAAGGAAGGAATAGATCGTTCCTCACACAAGCTAAAATCCTCCCTTCTCAGTTCTTCTAGTCCTATTAGATTCATTAGCCATAAAAAACAAGTAAGCAAAGAAAGCAAACAGTTTCCAACCCACAACGCAAAAGTTGTGTGTAGTTTTCACCAACCTTTTTTTTCCCCTTTTTCTGGTTCTCCTTCCCTCCCCTCCTTCCCCCCGCCAAACCCCACTTCCAATGAAGTTGCCGCCTTTTCCAGTTTACCCCCCCAAGATCCCCCCTTTCCCCGGTTTTTTTTTTCCCACCCCACTCCAATTTCCCCGCCCCCTTTTTTCTCTCCCCCCGACCCCCACCACCCCCCACCTCCCCATTTTCAGATCTTCTTACACCTCCCGCTCCAATTTTCTTCTACTAATCTTGCATTTTATCTAGACTTCCCATGCCTTCCCGCCTTTCTACTTAAAGCATCCGCTCCACATTCGCCTTCCCCTGATGTTAAAAATAAGTGATGTCGTAGTCCCTTCAGTAGTTCCATCCATCTCCTCTGTCTCAAATTCAAATCTCTCTGAGTGAGACATACTGTGACTACGATGATCCTGTAGACCTCACACTTAACCCCATATAAAATATGTCTCCATTTGCTTTAGTGCAAACACTACCGCGGCCATTCCCCAAATCATGAGGTGGAATAGTTTACGTTCATGCATTTTAAAATTGTATTGAACATAAGCAATCACATTTCTTCTCTTGCATTAGCACTGCACCCAACCCAATAAGATGCGTCAATACACAGGAAATTCTTGCCTTCCACGGCAAGGTGAGAATTGGTGCAGTTTCCCAGAGTCTTGAAGCTGCTGAAAGCTTTCCTCACACTCCATCCGCCATACCAATGGAACATTGTGCCTTGTCAAGTTCGTTCAGTTGGGAAGCAATAGAAAGAATCCCTGAGAAATCGTCGGTAGTAGCTAGCTACCCAACAAGCTCCTTGATTTGACACATTAGTAGGTCTTACCCAATTTTTTCACTACTTCGATCTTAGAATGATCCACCATTACTCCTCCTAGAACCACGTTCCCACGAAGGACACTGCTCTCGCAAAAACTCACACTTGAGAACTTGGCATAAAGCTTTTTCTGTCCCTCACGTTCCAATACCAATTCTCAAATGGCTCCACACTCCTTCTTACTCTGGGAGTATAAATCATTATATCATCAATAAATACGACCACAAGAGATCAGGGTAAATAAAAAAAGTGACTTAAAAATCCCGTTCATCAAATCTTCATGAACGCCGCTGGGCATTCTAAGACCAAAAGACCTCACTACAAATTCGTAATGCCCATCCCTTGCCTAAAAGCATCTTGGCCATCCTGTTGCCCGTATTTTCAATTATGATAACCGGATCTCATCATCTTATAGAAGACACACGCACCTTGTAACTTATCGCACAAGTCATCAAGCGGAGAGATACCTGTTTCTTTTTATCACCTTGTTCAACTGTCCGTAGTCCTATGCACATCCGAAAACTCCATCTTTCTCTTTACAAACAAAACTCGGAGCACCCCAAGGAGATGCCACTTGGTCTAATGAAGCCTTTGCTCAAACTCTTGAAGTTGGTGGCGTTTACTCTCTAACTCCGCGGGAGCCATCTGGGGGGGGGGGGAGGGGGTGGTATAGAATGGGGCGAGTACCCGGTTCAAGATCACTACGAAGTCAATATCTCTATCTGGTGGCATAACCGACGCTCACTCCCCTTTCGGAAGGTCTACTTAGTGCAATGGATTGATAACATATCATTCCACTACCTAACCTAAGTAGTACATTCTGTTAGGGAACTTAGTCAATTCAATTCAAATAAGGTTCACCAAAAATCCCCTTTCCGAATTCCTACATAATGCAATGGATAAATAGCGACCCATTCCACTACCTACCCTACGTAGTACGTTCCTTTAGAAGACATAGCAATAACATTACTTTTGTGCGGGTTATGTTAACAGTAAAAGACCATGAGAGCTAGCATGGAATATCGACATTAACCCCTATCGTATATGTGATCCTCTCTTTCCTAGAGTAAGGTCATTCTCTTAGGTTTTACATGGCTTTCCTAATAACTACACATATGTTGGCACATAGTTAATAGATAAAGATATTTCTACTAAGTAACGCATTCTCTAGTAATAGGAGTACTCATATCAAGAGGTGCATTGGAATAGAACATCTCAACTCATGAAGTGTAACCACCCGTTCATTATAGTTTCTCGGTGCTAGGCATAACTGCCCATGGATTCTAAAGATTATATTATAGGTTAAGGATAAGTAGTGACCACAACATCTCAACTCATGAAGAGGAATTCGTCCTCCGACCTAAATTAGAAAGCACTTAGGATGTAGTGAGGTTTCTACTGAACACTTTGTCTCAGCTCACGAAGAGTGTTCACCACAAAACTCCCCTTTTTGACTTAACTTTTCTTCACTCATTCATTCAAGTGTAAGTGTGTGTGTGTGTACATGTGAGCACACGATTCAAATAAGCATCATTTCATTTAAATTTAACTTATATACAAACTTAGACCTTCATTCATTACATTATACACTTAAACATGCTCAACATATAGACTTACTCCACTGAGGAATAATCTTAAGAAAGTATATACAATCAAGCTTCATAAAGTATATGAACATGAACCTAATTATTATAACTTTATTTCACACACTAGGCCTTCAAATCCAAACTCATAATACATCCAACATAACAAATACAATAAGTACACTGCACCAACAAGTGGGACCATACTACTCAGTGCATTCATATCAAATAAGAAACGTACAACTTACCCTTTAATCAAAACTTCATCATCTATACTTTTACCCAAAATTCATCATAAATAGAACTAGGTCCAGTAACCTAAACAACACAGCAACGCAAAAGAAACCACCTAAAAAAATACCAATAAACCTGCTCATTCACTCATTCCTTAAACAATTTGACATAAGATTTATTATGTTTTTATTGAAGTTTTAAAATAATACCACTAAATTATAAACATCATTTTTACATCATTAAAAATGTTTTCATGAAAGACCCATATTTACAGTTAAAGATAGAAGAAGGTAGGGTTGAAAACCCTTTTTAAAAATTCATTAGAAGGGAATCCTTGAATATCAAAGAGTCCAAGGGTGGATAAAATACCTCAAATAGAATAAACCCCAATGATTTTAAGAAGAACTCGACTACCAACATCCCCTTAGCTTCCTGTGCTTCCATTCTAGTGTTTTATGGAGTTTGCATATCATTTAAGAGAGAGCATTTTGGGTTTTACGGGACGGAGGTATAAAAATAAGGATTGTGTGTGTGGGACTAATTTAATATACCGCAAATCCCTAAAACAGCTCCGAGATTCAACAATACTTGGGGTAATTTAGCAAATACCCAAGCCAAACAGAAATGATACTTTTTCACAGCGCATCAAAAACCGACTCCCGACAAATCCACCGTGTGTCACACGACACCACAATTGTGAGGGTTCTTTGTCTGAGCCCACCACCCTAAAAACCTGCAGACCTGCAGGTCCAACCAACGGAGCATGTCGATGAGTTGTCGATTGGTTAAATGGCAGGCAGTTTTGAGCCTAATTCATTGGCCTTTATCTAGGGACCATTGTGGGTCCCAGGTAGGGTCATACAAAGATTTTAAACCTCTAAACATATTCCTGTAGGTCTTAGGAACATTCCACGTCAATTTCAAGAAAAACAACACGTACAACTCACTCAAACACATCAACACTCTAAGGCACAATTTGCGAACATCATTGACGTTCTTGGGCGTTTGACCTCCCAACTTAACAAAAATTCAATGAAAGTAAACTAATATAACTCATTATTTAATATTATTTACTCAAGAAATAATCACGAATCTCTATTTCACCTTAGTTCATTTTAGGGTGTTACACTAACGACCCTATCTAGGATAACCTAATGGAAGTTCCATAATGTAGGTGGGGGTATGAGACTTCACCTATGCATTGAATAAGTAGCTATTTAAGGGAGTTCTATGAAAGTGTTCTAAAGTATGTGGTTATGTTTATGTCCATATGAATGACATTGTAGTGTTGTCTACTTATTGTGATGAAATGCATGGTATGAGTCATAATAGGTTTATATGATGTGGTCTTATCTTATATGCATAATGTTTGTCTTAATGACTTGATTGTGACGGTATTTCTTGGCATGAAAGAGGTTGTTTATGCTTCTCTAAATGATGTATGGAGTGCATGTTAAGTCTTGTAGTCTCCTTTTAGGTTTACTTAGTGTGTGTGATGTTATGGGACTTCACATGTACATTTCTCTATTACTCTTAGAATGAGGTCATGTGTAATGTTCTATGATGCTTTGTGAAGTGTAGTCCAAGTTTGTGTTTTTGACTAATACTTAGAATGATGTTATTGAAAGTGTGACTCTCATGATTTCTTTGGTTAAGTGTTAAATGATGTGTATGCATTTTTTTGTAGTTGTATGTGAAGTTTTTCTATCATGATATGTTATGCCTCTATGTATAGGTATATGTGTTTTGTATGTAATGAGGGTGCATGTATGATTACCTTGTTGCCTTAAGTTGATAATTCAGTGTGGATGTTGTAATGGGACAGTATCTATATATTGCACCAAGTATCACTACAAAATTTCTTGGAAATTCAAGGAATTAAAATGAAGAAAGCTCAGTAGAACAGGAAAAACAGGTCACTGTAAGGAAATAGTAGTTACTGTAAAGTGATGAAAAATATGTAGTAAATGTAATGTATGTTTTTATAGGATGTTATGACTATTGAATATGCCTATATGAAGTGTGTGAACCGTATCACGCTTATTATATCAATGTTTTATGAAGTTTTCGCAAAGAGGCATGATGCATGGTTTCAAGTAAAATGTCTTTTTAACACAAAATGTAGGTTATGGATGCTTAATGGATTTCCCTATG
Source organism: Solanum habrochaites (assembly GCA_027704765.1). NCBI lineage: Eukaryota > Viridiplantae > Streptophyta > Magnoliopsida > Solanales > Solanaceae > Solanum > Solanum habrochaites. The sequence continues at coordinate 60,030 of JAKWJA010001460.1, read as the reverse complement.
GTAAAGAGCTTGATATGTGATTTACAAGCTCAAGGAAATGAATGATTAATTCCAAGGATTTCCTATTTTAGTCGACGTATATGTATTTATGTTATAAGGGTCGTGTCCCTAATGTATTCTAATGATGTTGAGTTTAACATGACAAAAAGACAGAGTCTTAAACTATGTTAATATGATATTTTTTATATATAATAGAAGTGATTTTCTAGCATATAATGTTCCATGAAAGTCTAAATTTTCTGCTAAATGTATCTATGAAAATGCAATGAATGATAACTATGGGCTCGTATAAGACATCTGAGAGGTTAAGTACGCCATGTTACTCCCAGGGGGTGCTCCCTAGTTAGTGACAACAATTGAGTTCATGCAAAACTACTTAAATTTTAATAAACAAATAAACCATCAAAAAGAAATACCCAACATCTAATTTAACTCATATTCACATAATCACACCCGAAGAATTGGGTTTTTTAGCTAGCTATGTAAAAGAAGAATATTATACCATTCGCGTACCAACAATGAGTAATGAGATTCATCACAAAACACATCAAGAGTGAAAAATCTTCGAGACCCATGTATAATTTCATGGAATTGAAATCCTACAAATTTTCAAGATCTTAGAACCAGGTCTCCAAAAACCTTTAAACACCTACAATTTGAAAAACAGTATTTTATATTTAAATTGATTACAGAAATAAAGCTTGAACAAGTATTTATAGTTTTTGAAAACTTGTGTTGCGAATGATCACTTGGCGCAGTTAGTCAGGAGCACGGATAAACTCCTTGATTTGCCTTATGGTCGATTTAATCATATTTATGGTTTAGCATTCAGCCTCTCTGTTTTTTGAGTTATTGGGCGATATGGTGGTGCTTCACAGAAATTCTCATCAAAATGACGACTTTATCATTTCATCGACAACTTGATCTTTCCCTTCTGGGTTCATCACATTGGAACCAAAGGCGAGATTAAAGTCGATCGGCGACTCACCCACTAGGCTCGCCAATTTCAAGGCCTTCATTTCTTTGTTCTTTTCAGCTACCTTCTTCCTTCTTTCCATTTAGTGTCAATGCTTTTACTAGAACTACATATATATGAAACTTAAGGACATCAAATATTGAGGCTAAATATGCATATGAGGAAACTAATTTTATAAAAATCTATCCCTCGAGTCCAATTTGTTGACTCTTCACAGGTGCAACCCATGCCGACCACCCACGGCCTTTGGAATGGACCATGGACTGTAGGTTTATTCCTTGGCTGGAAGATATAAAGTAGTATGAGGGCACGCAAATATAGCCTAACCAATGAACCATTTTATAAAACATGGTCTGTGGTTGGAGGGTATGTGGTTTAATGCTCCATATTTATTGTTTTTTGCTACAATTGACTGTCCACCAAGACGGGTAATTTTACTTGTTTAAGTCTCATGTTTGTTTATGGGGACTATGTGTAAAGTCACCGATTAGTTTAAAGAAGAGACATTGTCTTTCATCTGTTATCGTACCTTGTCAAATCCTTTAACCTTGTTCAAAATATGGGAAAGCATATCCAAAGTACAAAAACATTTAGGATCATCCCTTTGTTTCTTCGGGTTTTTACATTCATGAGGAAGAATATAGATATCTTTGTAATAATATTTATTTTAGAGTGTGCACCACATACTGATATCTACATCCATCATTATGAACTCTATTACAACCTTTTTGCGACCCAATATTTTATAGCTCGAAGAACCCCATGTTTTGTTTGAGAAGAACTACCCCTCTTTGTTGTACGTGTCCTCAAATTAATCGTTATCATCACTCGCACCACTACAAGTACTAACCACATTTATAGTTTTAGAACCAATTCCAATGACATGCTTTCTACATAATTCCTTTTGTGTTAATATCATGGCTATATTCTAGTCTGGTACTTTGTTCTTTTCCATTTGTTCCGTTGTCAGCCTAAGATAAGATCACACCTAAATTCCCTTGTGTACCATGCACGATTAATTTGTATCATCTCATCAAGTAGTGTCGACTCTATGTCAGCTAGTTGTCTAATAATTTCACCCTTAATAAGCTGGTCGACCCCTTTTGACCATACCCGGAAATGATAAAAATATATTAATAACATATTTTCGGCAAACCTCTTGAAAATTAGGACAATTAAGAACTAACATTTTAACCTAAAATGTTCATGATAAATCACCGTCAATGCACTTGAATTTCTGAATATTATCCCTCAACTTAACCATCTTAGAGGGAGGGAAAAACCTCTTATAAAGAACTTTTATGAGCTGCTACAAAGAATAGATAGATTCTCTTGGAAACTCTTTCAAGCACTTCAATTTTTCCCTATTAGAGAAATCGAATCAAAAGAAGTCGGACAAACTCTTGAGTGATGTTCATGAATGAAATCAGTCCACAAACATCTAGAAATTTGTGGTTATGGTCATGAGTATATTCATGAGTGTCACGACCCAGGGGATCCCCCAAGATGTAACAATGTATATAGGACCCCGAGAGGCTTCATAGAAGCAACTTAGTATATCATAACATAAAGTAATAATAGTAAGCAAAAATTTATATTTTTTAAGAACAGGCAAATTTTCTTAAAATGAATTGGATGTCTAATAACATTGTCTTAAACCATCTAATCATCATGAATAAAATATTTGTATATAACCAATACAATATTACAAATCTTAAAATAAAGAACTTAAGCGATCAAATCCACAAAAACAATGAAGAGTCAGCAAATAATCACTCACTAACAAACAAAGAAGCTAGCTATTAATGTGAGAATCTATGTGGTAAGACTCTACCATTTATAAGCATGTAGGCAAAGTATGCTTCAGTAAAATCAAATGCTAACTATTTTAGCTAACATAAACAAAATGGTTATTTTATATTAACAATAAGAATAATCAATAAACATATATCAGTCATCATAATACAAAAGAAATACATTTCAAACAACATTACTTGTAAAAATCCTAAAAATTGATATGCTAAGTAATGCTTAATGTGTCTATAATGCCAATTATTAGACTGGGTTCACACGCACTGATGCGCATATAAGCAGACCTCGGAACACTATCTACATCAAAGCCAACTAACTTGGGGAGTTAGTTGATCTAGGATAGGTTGGGTCCAAACATGTAGGGCTCTCGAATACGAAGATTTAATAGAAGGAGTCTTTACCGTACTTAAAAAATAGGAAATCTTAGCTTTGGAGGGGCATTTTGGGGAGAGGGCCGAAATTGGGCTCTTGAAATGAAGTCTTGCTTCATCCAGGGTTCGAATCTAGGTGGAAGCAATGAATTAAATGGTTTTTAATTTATGTTTGTAAATTAATGTAATTAATTTATAATTATTATTTATTAGTTCCTTTAAAATAAAAGGAAATAAGTTTTTTAATAATTAAATAAAACCTTATTTGACCAAGTCCTAAAATAGACTCCTAAGCCTAAGAAAAATCTTTTCTCCCACGATCATCTCTCTCTCTCACGTCTCTATCACTCTCACTCACATTTTCCTCTTCCAAATAACATACAAAAACACTAGTTGAACCAAATTTTCTTCATACTTGAAGAACTCACAACGAAAATTATAAACAAACAACTAATCAAACACGTTAGGCAAAGAGAGGGGCTTTCCGTCAAGTTGGTCTTGAATCTCTTGGATTTGGTCATGTGTTAAAAGCAGTTATTTGGGAAGAAATTCGAGCTTTGACATCAAAAAGGTATGGGTTCTTCTCTCTTGGTCCCTTCCCCAAGAGACCCCTTATGTTTCAGAATATTCATTCTGAAAACTAGGATTGTTCCCCGTTGCATGTCCCTATCACTAGCTCCCATTGAATCATAGGTTGGTTATGTTTGCAAGTAGAAAACTAGGGATTAATTGTGTTTTCGTTATTATTATGTGTTTATATATATGTTTGGAATTATGTGACTTATGTTGATATTTCCGAAAATGTAACTACGTGTGTATGTGTGTGGTGCCATTGCTATTGTTGAAGGTTTAGAACTTGAAATATCATGATAATTCATTATATTTCATGTACACTTTTGTACATGTGATGTTCATATGATTTGAAATGTGGCCTTTTTCAAGGATAATCCTTGGCTAAACAAATCCATGAAAACGCACCTAAAACTTTCTAAAATGCACTACAAATTCCTCTAAAACTAAGGTTACTTGATGAAAGGGATCCTGACCAATTTAAAAAACAAAATTCTCCAGCATCTATGATGAATTTCGGTCACAAGTGGGTTCCAAATATTGAAAAAATGAAAATTAAAGTGAGGTCATTGATGATTGAACCCGTGACCTTACCATGTTAAAACCCATGAATAAAGAAGTAAAAACACATGGTGGTTAAGGGAATTCAACCATGGTATTGGTGGAAAATGTAACTTAAAAGACAAATCATCAAATGAAATGCATGGTAATTCGAACCCAGCACCTCTCAATCAGATTTAGGCAGAGTAAAAGAAAAAATAAAAAAAATGTGAGGCGTGGAAAAATGAACCTAAGGACCCTGTAGGCAGTGAGTAGAGTAAAGTAGAAATAAACAAAAGAAATGTTAGGCGTTGAATCAAACCACTACTCTAGACATTGAAGAAAGTCAAAGGAATGAAGAGAAAATAGATGTGAGAGGGCTTTGGGGAATCAACCAACGACCTCCTAGGCCGATTATTAGGGAAAAATTAAAAAGAGATTAAAAAGGGGTTATGGGTTTCGACCCACAACACCCTCAGCCAAAGGAGAGAAATTTAAAGCCAAATGAAAATTAAATACATGAGGTTTTGGGGGGGGTTTTGATCCCACATCCTCTTAGTTCACATTAGCCAAAAATGAGGAGAGAGTTAGGATTACGGAAAAATGAAAATCAAGGCATGGGGTTTCGAACATGGGTCCCCAAGCCGTTTGGATCAAACAAAAATGAATTAAAAGAAATGTAAATGTTGTTCAAGAGATTTGAAAATTGGGTTCCCTTGCCCAAATTTCGTATTGATACATAAGTCATACGTGAATTAAATGTTCAAGAATAATGCTGCCTACTTAGAGAAAAATTGAGATCTTGGCATACATACAAGATTCATAAGTCTTGTACTATATAATCTTAGGATGATATGAGTCACATAAACGAACTATGAATAAAGCCTCATGGCTTTTGTGTATAAACCCATAAGTCTAGACTATGTTTAAAAGTAAGTGAACCTAAGATGTATGTAATGAAATGATGAAAACTTTGAAGGGTAAAGTACGAGTGTAAAATACACTAAATGGCCAAGTGAATTTGTATATGATAAAATGAACAATAAAATGACGAAATTAACAATGAAATGATGATACCCTAGAAGGGTTAAGTAAGAGTGTGAAACACAACAAATGGACAAGTGTATTGGCATAGAAGAAATGATCATTCACGTAAAAGGGGTGATTAACTATGAAGAGCAAATGTGCAAATGATAATTAATGTGGTGACAACATGATATGAGGCTAAACGTCAAATATGAGAGAAATCTCAAAGTTAAATTTAACAAAACGTACCCCTATAGAGTGTAAACTAATGAAGAGTCCAGTCTCCTGAAAAATCTAATGAATGTATGAGATTAACACACTAATATAAGATGATATGGAAATCATCTATTGAGCTATGATTTCCTCATACTAAAGCCAACTTCCAGATGTATGATTTTAATGTATGAACTTTATACTGAGTCACGATAAGACTAGCACTGAGAGTGATGACTACTTCGAGAACAGTGGAGGTTTCACGTACTCTCATGAGGATTGATACTATCCTGGATGCCGTGTATGGGTTCGCCTTATTCCCTAGTCTCAGACCTATATACTGCCAATATAAAGGAATCTCGGGGTTCAATTCCCCAAGTACTCTATCATGTTTTGATCACTGTTGGACGGTGATTCCACCTCTTTTCGTTGTGGGGTTTCGGTTACACTAGATCTGCGTGTGATTCTCAAATAATCTATTCGTTAAGGTTATGTTCCCACTGAATGAAATATGCCAGCCTTAAATGAGGCACATAAGAATTATGATGATACCAAAGGTGTTATGATAGGATTTATCCAAGATGAGTTAGTGTAATGACCCTTCTTGTCAATTTTTAGTGTTTTTAATCTTCTGTGTCATCGTTTTAGAGCGTTCCTATAGCGATTCGAAGTGCTTTATGACTTGCTGGAACTGACAGATCGTCACACTGGTCATTCGTTTTGTTTATTGTGTGAGCTTTAGTATTTTGAAGCTTTTGAACCTTGAACGATCTATTTTGATCACAATTTCAACCAGATACATCAGAATCCCATTCTGACGATTCCATCCTCAGTTTCCGAAGGGTCATGTTTAGATCTAGTAGCATTGTCGACATGACTCCCCCAAAGTTTTCCAGTTTGAGTTTGGTGGGATTAGGCATTTTAAAACTTTAAGTTTAAAGGCTATTTGACTTTAAGTCAACTTTGGAGTAAACGCGCCGTATGAGAATTCCGTCAGCGGTGGTTAGCTCCGAATGTCGAGTTTGGTCTAGTTTGACCCTTCTTGTCATTTTGAGGTTTGTTTTTGATATTTTTTCCGAGCCCATTTGTCGTTTTTGACTTAAATGGCCAATGGAAATGAGACCCCACATTTTCAATCGAGATGACCTCTGATGAAAATTTCGACTATACGCTTTGAGTCCGGAATGTCTACTTTGGTAGGGTAGCAATATCTATTTTATTTTTATTCAGTTTCGCACGGCTTTGAGACCCGTCGAAGACTATAAAGAAAGTAGCAAAGCTGAATCTGGTGCAGCCATTTTTAACACCAATTTGGGGTCTTAGAAGTGTGTCCAGGAAATTCGTTTTTAATGACCAGTTTCGTCTTATAAAAAAACCCAACTTTCAACTTTGGTGTCTTACTTTGAATCTTGATATCTTGAGCTATACAACTCCAAATTCGGCGATTCAAAAGGCTAAGTTGTGAGATTTTTCGAGGGAAACGCATTGGTGGGGTCTGTAATCTTATTAGGGGACGCATATTTGAGGTAACTTTGGGGTGTAACTGCTGTCATAGTCTTCATTTTTTCGAGCACAAGTTTCTGGGAAATTTTTAGAAGGTGATTTCTTGGCCATTTTAGGTCCGAATCTAGTGTTCAAGAACCTATATTGGTTGGGTTTTTCATGATGGATCGTCCGTGTTGTATTGTTTTGGCTGTTGGAGCTTCATTTTTGTTAAAATCTTGTAAGTAGCTGCTGCCATTGTTGCTGATTTTTTTAGCTAGAAAATTTTTTTTGGGTTTTGTTTTTTGTTCTTTCATGTTGGGACGGTCTTGAGTCCTGAATTGTGTTCCATTCGGTATAAAAAGTTCGGAGTATTTGGGGACTTTTATTTTGATTAATTTGGATTTCTCAACGGGATCTCACTTTTTTCTTTTTTGACGCGAAATTGACCCCTCTCCGTTTCTTTGCGATTTTAGTGTTTAAATGATGTAATTACGTGTGACTCTATTTCTGATAGTGTATCAACGTTTCGAGTGCCTTTTAGAAAGTAAAGATCCGGGGAGTGAATTTGGAGCGCGCGTGATCTTCGTTCAGGTAGGCTTGATTTCTATTCTTAGATTGAACTCGAACATGTGCATGCCTGTTGAGTTAGTGGGATTTGTGTTTGGGTAGTTATTGGATGCATAGGTGTTAAAATAATCATATTTTTCGCCCTTTTTTGAGAATATCGGTAACTGTGAGCATGTTTATTGTCATTATACCTTCTTTGTTGTAATGAATTACTTGTATGTTTGAATGCCTGTTATCAGAATATGTGGGCCTTAGTTTAGGTTTACTAGGGTTTTCCTTCGAAATGCAGGATTCAAGTCGGTAGACTTAGTTTAGCCCCGACGGTCGCTCGGCCGGCTAAAATCCTTTTAGACTGAACGTAGCAGACTTAGTCTGATAGTTTTGGGTATTTGAAAACGTGACTTGCTCAGCGCTAGTTCTCTTATTTCTTCGATGTAACGACTTCTCGAGTTACGTCAGTGACAATGAATTCCGCTCCGGATCAAAGTTGATTTCGCTTCAACTTTAAGGACTTCATTGATTAGCTAAGTCTTGATGGTGTTCCACAGTTTCTATGATTTTTGGATAGATACAGACTCTTGCTTTCGCCACTATCTCGACATCTTTGTCGGTATCCCGGATTTAAGGTCGCGGCCTCGAACATCCACCTACATATGTAGAGTCATACCGTTAGAGGTTTGGGGTCGACCTCAAGTTGTGAAGCATCCGTTAGAGGTCCGGCTCGTTACCTTAATCTTGCAATTGGCTACTTGTATTCTGGTGAGCGTCCGTTTCAGGCCCGACCTCCTACCGTCAGAATTCTAACCTTTTGTTCGGTGTTTCTTTGGCCTCGATTTTATCTCCTTAAGTATAGTGTTTTTTGTTACTCGTCGGGCTTATGTGGGGTCCGTTCGGGTTTTAATTTAAATTTGTGCCGAGTGTACTTCTGGGCTTTGGTGGGTCCAGTTAGGTGCAGTAGCTTATTTATATTAATTTTATTAATCTTTAATACACTCGTGTGCATTTATTGTGTTACTTAGCCTTTTTTTTCTTGCCTCTAGTTTTGTGTATTCCGTCTTTTCATAGGCTTTACTTTTCTAGTCCTCGCCTATAATTCCTACTGGGGTACCTGTTATTTGGTACTTCATGCTACTCTCTTCATCTATTTTCGGTGATGCATGTCGAGCACCAGTAGTCCAGCGTTGATCGAGTTTGGAGCATTTCTAGTCTGGAGACAGGGGTGAGCACACAAGTGTTTATTATACTATTTCATTCTCCATCTATTTATATAAAGACTTTTAATTTTTACTTTCGAACATTTTGTTTTGTGTCCACTGTTGGACTTGTACTCGTTTTGTTTGGTAGCTCTTATTAGTGACTTCCAGGCTTTGGAGGGATCTTAATTGTATTTAGTTTTGTTTGCTTATGTTGTTGTAGTAATTTGGCTAAGTCGTGTTTTAGAGTTTCCTACCCTAACCATTACGTGTTGTTCTGGGTTGTGTTTTGCTTACCTACTGATGGGTTTTTAGTAGGTGCCGTCATGGCTCGAGAATTGGTGTCTGACAAGTTGGTTATCAGATCCAGGTTCAACAGTCTCACTTTTTATAGATCTAACGTCTATGAGTCCTAACTGATTGGTGCGATAACGTCCGTAACTTATCTTCAAGTATGCCTACAGGATGTATTAGAGAAAATATCCATTTTGTTTTCCATATTCGTGCCGCGTGTGGTCCTTGTTTTGTTTTCTTCAAATCCTCAGTGTTTAAACTCTATTACAACATGGATGGCCGCACCGAGGCGGTGCGTTGGGGGGAGATGCACCCACGGGAAGCGCCTCAGCTTGGGGTAGACATCGACCACGGTCGAGGTAAGGCTTGCAGTCACGTGATCGGGAATATGGCGGCGGAGCCTCATATGCAGCGTATTTATCGCCCAACAATGCCAGTGAGCTCGGCGGCACGACCACCACCACCCGCAACCATTGCAGCCCTGTCTCATTCCCTCTTGACTCAGATCTTGCAGCTATTGGGATAATGCGACACGCACCAGCACCAGCGGGGCAAGAATCAGCCACCACCAGTTCAATGTGGCCTCCCACCAGACTTAGATGTTAGAGAGATGCCACTCGCGGAATCGAAAGATGGCTGGGGTATGTTCAGAGGTTGGCACCGCCTTATATTCCAGGCGATTGGAGAGGACGCTCACGAGTACCAGCTCACTTGCCAGGAGCAGCTATAAGTCCCTTAGGCCTTTTTGGAGTCGAGAGGAGCTGACTTTACCTGCTTAATTCAGTTCCGTGGGCCAACCAGGCAGTGTGGCCGCACGTATGAGATTCTAGGCCAGTTTGATCTCCTCCTATATCCTTGGAGTCAGTTCTCAGAGGCTTTCTTGGCCCGTCATGCACGGAGCGTCAGAATTGCTTCGTGATCAGTCTCTAGATTGGAGCAGGGATCTATTGACCAGGTTAAGAGTATGAGGCTAGGTTCCATGAGTTGTCTCGCCATGCTACTATGATCCTGCCCACTAAGGGAGAGAGAGTTCGTTGTTTTGTAACGTGGCTTGCGTACCATTTGAAGGTTGAGCACAAACAGAGCATATGCTTTTAGCTGGCCGTGTCTTTTCTTGATGTGGTCGATCAATGCCCGATCCATGGAGCATATTCATCGTGGAGGCCAAGGGGGGCAGCAGATAAGAGGGCACGCTACCAGGGCAGCTATAGCGAGTCGCAGACTAGTGGAAAGGCTTATATGATGGCCACCGTCAGAGGTTCCACAGGGTCAAGACCAGTCTGCCTGTTGCGGCGTCATTTACCTGTTTTTCTTGAGGAGGCCAATTCAGCAGAGTGGTCCTAGTACAGGCCAGAATTCGAGGGGATCATATTCTTTTTCCTTCATGCCGCGGTCGGGTTACTACAGGGCTTCAACTCGGGATGTATGATTGTGGTGCTCTTGACCATTGGTCTAGAGACTGCCCCCGGCGAGGTCCGGTGCGATTGTAACCAGCTTACCTACTTCTAAACCAGTTCCGACCTTTCTTCTTCGGCTAGAGGAGGTGGTATAGTCAGACCGTCGAGAGATCGACATGGTACAAGGGGTGGAGCTCGGGAAGGCAGGTCAGGTGGGTAGACTGGGTGCACCAGGGTTAGAGGTCTCAGGCCATTTCTATGCTACCCCGAAAGGGCGGCGGCTGAGGCTCTGACATGTCATCTCATGGTACCTCTTCTGTGCCTCATCCTGCTACAGTATTTTTGATCCAGGGTCCTATTCCTCGTATGTAATCTATTTATTTTGCTCCCCGATTGGGTATGAGGTCCGAGTCTTTGCAGAGCCGGTTCGGTTTGAACCCCTAGGTGAGTTCCTTAGTAGTGTATCAGTGTTCATCTTGCTTAGTTTACTATCCGGGTTATGATACTAGAGCCTGATCTTATTATGTTTAGATATGAGTATTTTGTGTGATGTTTGGCAGGGACTGGTTTTCCCCATATCCATGTGGTTCTTGGGAGTTGCTATGCCCCCCAAGATGTTACCTTATCCATTCCTGGTGTTTTCCCTCCCCCCTCCCCCGTATTGTGGCTGGCTGCTTAAGTCACACCTCCGACGGGGAATCTCTTTTATTCCCGAGCTAGGTGGTTGGTTGCTTCTAGGGTTTATCGTTTTGGCCCATCAGAGATGTGAGTAGGGAGGACCCTTCGTTGACTCAGTTCTGTGGTTAGAGAGTTGCAAGTGTGTTCCCTACAGATCAACCTGTCTACCCCCTGGCGTGACATTGATTTTGCTATAGTTTGGAGCCTGGCCCCGTCCTATTTATATTCTGACCTTATCGGAGCTCTCCTCAAGAGCTCAGAGAGCTCAGTGTTCAGTTTAATGGAACCTCTTAGAAAAGGGTTCATTCGTCCGAGTGTGTGTCGCCGTGGGTGGCTCCTGTTCTGTTTGGTTAAAGAAAGATGGGACTTAGATGTCATTTCCTACAGACATCCTGAAAAAGTGACGTGAAGAACTGTTACCCTAGGGTGATGCCTCGTAATATGATTTTTTTTGATCAGCTTCAGGTGCCTTCGTATTTCTAAGATTGATTTGAGTCCCGAGTACCCTCACCTCACCTGAGATTAGAGCAGTAGACTCCCTAAGAAGACTGGATTTAGGACACTCGTACGGCCATTATGAGTTCCTAGTTGATATCTTTTTGGGGTTGACTAATGAACCCAGCCGCCTTTATCGACTTGATGACACGTGTGTTCATGCCATACCTTGATTCATTTGTTATCATCTTCATTGATGACATAGTGAGTATACTCGCGGAGCCGAGTGGCATGACAGGCTTTTAGGATAGTGGCTCTGAGACGTTGAGAGATCAAGCAAGCTTTATGCCATTTCTCAAAGTGCGAGTTTTGGCTTGCGTCTGTAGAATTCTTGGGGCAATGTGGTGTCCAAGGAGGTATTATGTAGAGCCGACGAAGATTGCAGCTATTCGTGATTGGGACACCAGACCCACTGTTGTTACTTGAGGTTTCTTTCTTTGTCGGGTTAAGCGATTCTACAATGGCGTTTTGTTTGAGGCTTTCTCTATTGCAGCTCCTTCGCTTGATCGACTCGTTTGACTCACAGGGTATTCCCTTTTTGTGTTCGGAGGAGTGTGGAGATGAGCTTTCTGAAGCTTCAGGAGTTGTTATAATGCTCCTCTATTGACTCTTCCGATTGAGGGGGAGGTTTCACGATTATTGTGAATGGCGTCTGGTGTTGGTGTGGGTTGTGTTATTGATGCAGCAGGAGACGGTTATTGCTATGCGTCGAGGCAGCTAAGGTCCATGAGCGCAACTACCCCACCCATGACTTGGAGTTTTGGCAGCGGTAGTTTTCGCCTAAAGATTTGGAGGCCTAACTGTATGGAGTTCGAGTGAATCTATACTGACCACGAGTCTTCATACATCATGAGCCAAGAGGGACCTTATATTCGAGGCAGCGTCTTTGAATTGAACCCCTGAAGGATTATGATCTCTTCCATTCTATTCATCCCGAGCACGCGAACGTGGTAGCAGACGCCTTGAGTTCGAAAAGGCGTGAGTATTGGTAGTCTAGCCTTCGAGATCTGCAGGTGGGGGAAAGACCCTTTGGCTTTGGACAATTAGTTTTTTAGCCAATAGCATGGTTCGATTAGATATATCAATTCCTAGACTCTCTTGGCTTATATGGGAGTTCAGTATTCTTTTGTATGAATAGGATCCCGTTGTGTCCAATTGAGGATACGTCCCTGGGGTCCCTTAGAGATCGATGTTAGCGGTTAACGTTGATCAGGCTACTTAGATCCGATGGAGTGTTGAGATTCGCATTGTCGCATTGTGTGTCCCGAGAGTTGGGAGATTTGATAAAGTTGATACTTCTTCGGAGGCTCATGATTCCTAGATATTCTATATCCATCCGGGTACAGCAAAGATGTTATCGTGATTTGAGACAACATTACTGGTGGAGTGTCATGAGATAGATAATTGCTGACTTTTTTTCTCGTTGCTTGTGCGCCACGCAGGTAAAGGGCTGAGCATTTGTTGATCCTGGTGGTGAATTTCAACCATTCAAGTGGATTACCCCTCATTCCGAAAGTGGAAGTGGGACTTGCATACTATGGATTTTGTGGCTGGTCTCCGAGGAATTCTAGAGAATTTGATAGTATTGTGTCCATCGTTGATCGATTGAACCAAGAACAGCACATTTCTTCCGTTAATGCTTCATTTATGCCGAGATGTTGCTCGTATCTACATTCGAGAGGTGTTTCGAGTTCATGGGGTGACCGTTTCTTTATATCAGATCGGGGTTCTCAGTTCACGTCTAGCTTCTGGAGGACCTTTCAGATTGAGTTGGGCACCCGGGTTAACCTGATCACAACTTTCCATTCCCCCGCAGACTGATGGTCAGTCCAGAGCGTACGTCAGGTCCTGAGGACATGACGGGTTGTGTTTTGGAGTTTGGTGGTCATGGACCCGTTCTTGCCTTTGGCGGTTATTTGCTTATAAACAAACAAGCGACCATGCTAGCATTCAAGATGCCTGTTTGAGGCCGTTGTATGGTAGGCTTTGTCGCACTCCAGTGCTGGTTCGGTCTACAGAGCCTAGTCGCGGGAACAGATTGATTCATTAGGCTTTGGCGCAGGTGAGAGTGATTTCCGGATAGACTCAGGCCAGCTCAGAGTAGGCAAAACCATAGTTATGCGAATCGAGGCGTCGCTTTGAATTCCTCTGTTGGTGATAGGGTATTCCCGTGTATCTCCCATGACGGGTGTGATTAGATTTTTGGAGACGGGGTAAGCTTAGCCCCAGGTTATTGGGGCCTTTTGAGATACTTCAGGACAGTTGGGGGGAGGTTTGATTATGGTTGGCCCTACCTCCAGCATTTTCAGTATCATCAGTTTTTCAATGTCTCGATGCTACGGGCCGATCTATTCTCCTGATGATCCCATGTGCTCCAGTTATGAATGCAATTGAGTTGGATGTCATTTTGACACTTTGTAGAAGAGCCAGTTGCCATCCCTAGCAGAATGTGAGGAAATTGGCTCGAGAGCCATTCCTATTGTTAAGGTCCTTGAGGCATCTCATCGAGGAGGCTACCTGGGAAGACCGAGCATGAGATGCTATAATCAGTTTCCCCCGTATTGTTTGGAGCCTTCAGTACTTTCTTGACCCTACTTTCGCGAACAAAAGTTCTTTTTATAGTGGATGTTGTAATGATCCTTCTTTCATTTTTAGTGTTTTATCCTTCTGTGCATCGTTAGAGCATTCCTATAGAATTCCAAGTCATATTATGACTTGCTGGGACTGACAGATGGTCACCTGGTCATTCGTTTTGTTATTGTGTGAGCTTTTAGTATTTTTGAAGCTTTGAACCTTGAACGATCATTTTCGATCAAAAGGTTCAACAAGATGACATCAGATCCATCTGACTATTCCACCATCAGTTCCGTAAGTTCATTTTAGTCTAGTAGCATTGTCGACATGACTCCCCAAAGTTTTCAGTGTGAGTTGGTGGGATTAGGCGTTTTAACTTTAATTTAAAGGCTAAGTTTTACTTTAGTGAACATTCGGATAAACGCGCCTCGGATGAGAATTCTTCAGCGCGGTTAGCTCCGGAATGTCGAGTTTTGTCTAGTTTGACCCTTCTTTCAGTTTTGAGTTTTTGATATTTTTCCGAGCCCTTTTTGTGGTTTTTTGACTTCAAATGGCCAATGGACGTGGACCCCACAATGTTAAATTCGAGATGGACCTCTGATGAAAATTTTGACTGCGCCTTTGAGTCTAGAATGTCGACTTTTGTAGGGTAGCTATCTATTTTATTTTTAATCAGGTTCCGAACGGACTCCTAGCACCCGTCGGTGACTTAAAGAAGTAGGGCAAAGCCTGAATCTGGTGCAGCCATTTTAACTACCGAAGTTGGGTTTAAAACGACCAGAAATTCAATTTTTAATAACCAGATTCGTCCTATAAAAACCCACGTTTCAGCTTTGTGTCTCACTTTGAATCTTGATATCTTGAAGCTATACAGACTCCAAATTGTGCGATTCAAAAGGCTAAGCTGTGAGATTTTCGAGGGCAAAAACGCATTGGTGAGCTTGGAATTGATTTGGGGACCCGATTTGAGGTAAATTTTGGGACACGTTTTGGGGAAATTTAGAAGGAAGGTGATTTTCTTCGGCCAATTTAGGTCCGAACTAGTGATTCCAGAGCCTATATTGGGGGGTTTTCGTGAGGATCGTCGTGAGTGATTTGGTTTGGCTGTTGGAATCTTCATTTTTTTTAAAATCTTGTAAGTAGCTGCTGCATTTTTCTGATTATAGCTTAGAATTTGGGTTTTTTTTTTTGCCTGTTCATGTTGGGACCTGTCTTGAGTACTGAATTGTGTTCCATTCTGGTATACATTACGAGCGTTTTTAGGACTTTTATTGTGGTTAATTCATGAATTTCTCACCGTGGATCCACTTTTTTCTTTTTTTGTACCCCGCGAATTGACCCGTCACCGTTTCTTGCGACTTTAGTGGTTTAAATGAATGTAATAACGTTGTGACCTCTATTTCTGATAGTGTATCAACGTTTCGAAGCCTTTTAGAAGTAAAAGATCCGGGAGTGAATTTTGGAGCGCACGCGTGATCTGCGTTCAGTGGCTATGTTTCTCTTGTTAGATTGAACCGAAACATGTGAAATGATGTTATTTAGTTGGGATTTGGGTTGGGTAGTTATTGGACATGCATAGGTGTTAAAAATCATATTTTCGTTCGCCCTTTTTCTGAGAATTATCGGGTAACTGTGAGCATGTTTTATTCAGTAATTTGACGCTTCTTTGCTGTATGAATTACTTGTATTTTTGAATGCGGTTGTCAGAAGTATTTGTGGGCCTTAGTTTTAGGTTTTGACTAGGTTTTTTCCTTAGAAATGCATGATTCAGAATTCGGTAGACTTATTTAGCCCTGACTCTTCGCCGCCGGCTTAAAATCCTTGTAGACTGATGTAGCAGATTGATCTGATAGGGTGGTATTTAGAAAGACGATGAGCTTGCTCTATAGATAGTTACTCTATTTCTCGTGTCGACTTCTCAGTTACTCAGTGACAATGATTTCCGCATCCGTGATTCAAAGTGAGTTCGATTCAGCTTTAAGGAACTTACACTGATTAGCTAAGTCCTGGATGGTGTGTCCACGGGTTTATATGATTTTGGATAGATAAAGACTCTTTCAAAGCAAGCAATTAATCGACATCTTTGTGGGTATTCGGATTTAAGGTCCGGCCTCGAACATGCCACTACCCTATGTAGAGCTCCGGTTAGAGGTCCGGCCTCAAGTATGTAGAGCCTCCGGTTAGAGGTCCGGCCTCAGTTACTTATTTTGCAATTGGGCTAACTTGTGTTAATTCTGGTGAGCACCGGTTCAAGGGCCCGACCTCCGTCCTGTCAGATTCTACTTTTGGTTTGGTGTTTTTGGCCTCGGTTTTCTTTCTCCTTAAGTTATAGATTTATTTTTTTGTACTCGTCGGGCTTGTGGGGGTCCTGTTCGGTTTTTTATTTAAATTTGTGCCCGAGTGTACCCTGCTGGGCTTATGGGGTTCCAGTTAGGTGTATTAGCCTTATTTATATTAATGTAATTAGATTTTTATACACGCGTGGTGCATTATTGTTGTTACTACCTTTTGTTCTTGACCTCTAGTTTGTGATTCGTCTTTTCATGTGCTTTACTTTTTTCTAGTTATCGCTATGATGCCTACTGGTACCCTGTTATTTGTACTGATGCTACGCTCTGCATCTATTTCGTTATGCAGGTCCGACACCAGTATCAGCGTTGATCGAGTTGGAGCATTTCTAGTCTGGAGACAGAGGTGAGCACTAGCGTTTTGTATCTATTTTCAGTCTCCATCTATTTAATATAAAGACTTGTCTTTACTTTTTCGAGACAGTCTAGTGTTCCGGTTGGTCCACTGTTGGGACTTTGTACTCGTTTGTTGGTACTCTGTATTAGTGACTTCCAGGCTCTGGAGGGATCTTAATTGTATTTATGTTTTGGTTTGCTTATGTTGTTATAGTAATTTTGCTTAGTCGTGTTAAGTTTCTACCCTCAACAGGGGGGGAACACCATTACGTGTTGTTCTGGGTTGTGGTTTGGCTTACCTATTGAGGGTTGTAGTAGTGCTTCATGGCTCGAGAAATTGTGTCCACATGACAGTTGATTCATGTAATGATATTAGGTAATTCTTGGTCGTTGCACAACAAACCTGATGAAAGTGTTGAACTAGATCCTAGGTATAGTTGGTGTTTACAGTAGACCATGAATGAATTGAAATGAAGTACGTTGAATGAAGCACACTCGGTATTTTCTAAAGTAGACTCCCTAGTTGAGGTCCCATATGTTGAGCCCTCATTTTTGGGAAGTCTTAATGTCAATTACTTCATTCCTAGGTCTCATGGCATACG
The DNA here is from genome assembly GCA_027704765.1 of Solanum habrochaites. NCBI lineage: Eukaryota > Viridiplantae > Streptophyta > Magnoliopsida > Solanales > Solanaceae > Solanum > Solanum habrochaites. The sequence goes on along the minus strand of JAKWJA010001460.1, from coordinate 42,553 downwards.
AATGAATGATATGAACAATGTTATGTGTTATATGAATTATGATATGTGTTATGTGTAATATATATTAATCTTTGTGTACAAATAGATAAGTATATGATTCATTTTACCGCATGGCATGACTTTCCTATCCAAAATTTGGAAATATCAACTAACTTTTCCTAATTCCAAATCTAAACATCACTCATTTCCTATTCTCACTTTGGCAAGTCACTGAATTGACCTTTAGAATTCATGTTGTTAGAAAGAGGTATTCTGATCATGCATGTCCCTTGTGGTGTTACATCCATAGAACCCTACTTAGTACAAGTGTGTATTCTAACCTATACAACTCTACAACTTTAGGTGCTGGCAAAGGTGACGCTAGAAGCTACCTGATCGACGCTCTGCAGCTATCTGAGCGTCGCACATTCATTTGGACTGGTAGCCTCATGCTTTCAGGACACTTGAACCATTACATTCTACTTAGTTAGTATTATGATCTACTGGATTATGTTCATAGCGTTTCTTTCCAATTTTTTTTCATACATTGTATGGTGCCCATTTTTTGCAAGTAAGCATCTTTATCTTCTCTAACTGTTTCATTCATTGATGATATAATGTTTAGATGGTTGATTGTAACAATTACGTATGTAGTCGAATGTTTCGTAAGCATGTTACGATAGAGTTTCTAAATATCCGCTAAAATTAACTTAGAGACGAAGTAGAATGGATGTACGTAGGCTTGTCTGTGACCTCTGAGAGGTCAACGTCACCGGTCTCGTCTGTGTCTAGATTCCAATCGTGAAAAAGTTTGTATCAAAGCGCTAGGTCAAATTTCGAGGATAATAAGTTCACATCAACCACATTGAGTATTTACTAAGTTATGGTAGTGAAGTGCACCACTATCCTATATTAGAGACTGCATGAGAATTAAGAAAACATCCCTTCTTCTAATCTTATCCTGCCTTCTCTAATGTCGAATTTCATGGTGTTAAGAGCGTTTCTAACACCAACTCTCGAAGATTCCACAAGATGTATACAAGGACGAAAATAGGCAGAGAGATTATAGAAGCATTTGCTGGGGTAATTCAGGTTCCTTCCAAGGCTCTAGCTGCTGGAATAGAGATGCCTGTTAACCTAGCTGGGTTGAAAGATGGACAAGTAAGGACAATGTTGGTACAAATGGCCCAAGCTAGCAATTTACAAGCTCAGGCGATTGGGTTTTATTGAAGTGGAGAAGACTGAGTTGGCATCCTAACAGCTAAGGGATGTAGCTTAATCATGGTATAAAGTGTGGCAGGATAGCATGTCCTTAGAACGAGGTCCTATTACTTGGGATCTTTTCAAGATGGATTTTCTAGAGCAGTTATTTCCAAGATAAATTAAGGAGTATAAGGTTCAGGAATTCATCAACCTTAAGAAGGGCTCGATGTCAATCAAGGATTACTTCCTAAGTTCGTAATACTTCAAAACTCAGGAGATACAACCTTGCAGGAAGTGTGGCAAACTACATGGAGAAAAGTGTATGATGGGCACTAATGCTTGTTACAGCAGTGACAAACCGGGTCACACGGTGAAGGATTGTCCGATTAGGAGAAGTCAAGAACAAGGGAAGGAGATAGTTCAGTCTAATGGTCCAAACGAAGAGGCGCCAAGGAGGCAAAGATTCTTCGCTCTCAGATCTGGGGGTGCAGTGGAAGGCACCTCTTGTGAATTCTCGGGTGAGTAGCCTTAATTAGTCCTTAAGGTATTTGAGTGTGTATGGTGTCTATACACTAGTATGAGATTAATATGTTTTAGTTATCATGTTTGTTGATATTTGTGGCTTACGTGTTTACTTATGTTATATTCTTTGATGAGACTGGTTTAGGAAAGAGTTCCTTAGTTTATTAATGTGAAGCTACTAGTAGGTTTCAAGGATGTGCACCATCATGTTTATATGTGAATCAAAATATTCACCAATGGGAATTATTGAATTACCTATGTATGAATACATTCTATAGATGACTTACTTATTGTTAGTAAAGAGTAGTGTCATTCGGGGACGAATTTTCCTAAAGGGGGGTAATGTAACAACCTTAAAAATGGATATGTTAAGTAATGCTTAATGTGTCTAGAATGCCAATGATTAGACCGGGTTCACACGAATTGATGCGCGTAGAAGCAGACCTCGGAATCCTTGCTACATCCAATCCAACTAACTTGGCTAGTTAGTTTATCTATGAAAGGTTGGGTTCAACCATGTAGGGCTCTCGAATATTTACTAGAAAAAGTCTTTACTAGACTTTAAAATAGGAAATCTTAGGTTTGAAGAGTCTAGGGGTAAAATGGTCTTTTTCCACGAAAAGGGTAGAATCATAATTACCCTGAATATGTAATTATTTATTTAATTAATAAGGTGGAAGGGCATTTTTGGGAGAGAAGGCCGAATTTGGTCTCATGAAGTGAAGTATTGCTCCACCCGAGTTCGAACCTAGGTGGATCACTTAATTAAATTGTTTTTAATTTAATATGGTAAATTAATGTATTTAATTTATATTTATTAGTTTTTATCTTATTTAAAATAAAAGGAAATCAGATTTTTAATAATTAAATAAAACCTTAATTGACTAAGTCCTAAAATAGTCTCCAAAGCCTAATAAAACACTTCTCTCCCACGCTCATCTCTCTCTCACACATCTCTACCACTCGCACTCACAATTTTCTCTGCCAAATAACGTAAAAAAATAGTAGTTAAACCAAATTTCTTTACACTTGAAGAACTCACAACGAATATTATAAACGAACAACGAATCAAACACGTTTAGCAAAGAGATGGTTTTTCCGTCACGTTGGTGTTGAAGCACTTGGATTTGGACGTGTGTTTGCAGGGAATCTTTGGGCAGAAAGTCAAAATTTGAACTTCAAAAAGGTTTTGGTTCTCTTCTCTCTTGGTCCCTTTCCCAAGAGACCTCTTAAGGTTTTGAATATTTATTCCGGAAACTAGGATTGTTCCCCGTTGCATGTCCCTATTACTAGCTCCCATTGAATCATAGGTTGGTTATGTTTGCTGGTAGAAAACTAGGGATGGAAAGTGTTTTGAGGATAATTATGTGTTTATATGTATGTTTGGAAATATGTGACTTATGTTGATGTTTCTGAAAATGTAACTACGTGTGTATGTGTGTGTAGTTGTATCTATTGTTCATGGTTTAGAACTTGAAATGGATTATGTAAATGTGATGTTCATATGAGTTTAAATGTACATTATTTGAGGGATAATCTATTTGATAAACGAATCCATGAAAACACACCTAAAACATTCTAAATTCACAACAAAATTCTCCTAATAAGTAAGGTGTAATTAGATGAAACAATGCTAAAAAATTAAAAGATAATTTCCAGCTTCTAATGATAAATTTTTGTCAGAAAAGAGGGTTCAAAATATTGAAAAAAAAATGAATCAAAACATGTGATGTCATGGAGGATTGAACCTGTGACCTCACTATGTTAAAAACCACGAAAATAGAGAAGTAAAAAAGAAATGTGGTGAAGGTGATTCCAACCATTGTATTGGCTAGAAAATGTAACATAAAAGAAAAAAAATAAGAAATGAGAGGAGTGGGATTCGAACCGACCACCTCTCAAATAGATATAAGAAAGAGTTAAAGAAAAAACATAAAATGTGAGGCGTGGGATTCAAACCCACGACCTCTAGGACGTTAAGGACGGTAAAGAAAATTAAAAAAGAAAAGAAATGTGAGGCGTGAGAATCGAACCCACGACCGCTAGACAGGAAAGGAGAGTCAAAGAAAATTAAACAAAAGAGATTTGAGTCGTGGGAATCAAACCCACGACATCCTAGGAAGATTTAGGGAGAACAATTAAAAGAAATTGAAGAGGGGTTGTGGGGGTACATGATGAAATGAACAATAAAATGACGAAATGAACAATGAAATCCTAGAAGGGTTAAGTAAGAGTGTAAAACACACCAAATGGCCAAGTTCATTGGCATATGATGAAATGAACATTCACATAGAAATAGGTGAGTAACTATGAAGAGCAAATGTGAAATTGATAATGTATGTGGTGACAACATGATATGAGGCTAATGTAAAAGATGAGAGCAATCTCAAATAAGCATAAGTAAATGTTACCAAAACGTACTCACCCATGAGAGTATAAAGCTAATGAAGAGACCAGTCTATATGGACAATCGAATGAAAGTATTGAGATTAACACACTTAATACTAATGATGAGATGAGAAATCATCTATTGATCTATGATGTCCTCATACAAGAACACAACTTCCATGACGTATGAGTTAAATGTAATGGAACTTTATACTGAGCAACGACAGACTAGCTATGAGCGGTAATGCCTTGTTTTGAGAAGGGCGGAGGTTCACGTGACTCTCATTAGATGAGACTATCCGGCGTTTCGGGTATGGTTCTCCTTATATCTCCTAGTCTTTGAACCTATAATGACAATATATGGACCTCGCGGGTTTCAATTACCATGTATGCTAGCATGTTTTGGGTCACTTTGGCCGGTGATTCCACCTCTTTTCGTTTTGGGTTTTCATGACACTAGATTTCATGATGCTCACATAATCTATGTAGATTAAAGTTAATGTTCCCAATGAATGAATGAGGCCAGCCTTAAATGATGTACATAATGAAACGAATAATACCAAAGGTGTTAGGATATGATAATCAAGAGGTGAGTTAGATTCAAGTAATGACATTAGGTCATTCTTGGTCATTGCACAACAAACCCGATGAATGTCTGAAACTACCTTCTAGGTATAGCAGGTGTTTAAAGTGGCCATTGAATAAAATGAAATGAAGTACATATGAATGAATAAATCAGACTCGGTGTTTGCAAAAGCAAACTCCCTATTTGAGGTCCCATATGTTAGGAACTCATTCTTTGGAAGTCTTAATGTCAAGTACATCATTCCAAGGTCTCATGGCATACAAATGAATGATATGAACAACGTTATGTTTAATATGAATTATGATATGTGCTATGTGTAAGATGTTATATGTTGTGGGCAATATGATAACCACAATGATGAATGTTACTCTTATGGCATGACTTTCCTAATCCAAATTTTAAAAGATCACTGACTTTCCTAATCCTTTTCTTACTCATTCATGTCCTTGGTGTGTGCTTGCATATACCCATACTTAGTACAAGTGTGTACTAACCCTATACAACTGTACAACATTAGGTGAAGGCACAAGTGGACGCTAGAGCTACAGGATCAACGTCGCAGCTTTCCAGACGTTTCTCATTCATCCGGACACTGTAGGCCCTCATGCTTTCGAGGACGCTTGCCCATTTACATTCTAGATTAGTTGTTGGATTGAGCTAGTGTAGTATGTTCCACTAGCATTTCTTTCTCGTTATTGTTCGGACATTGTATTGGTTCCGTTTTGGCAAGTACATCTTTATCGTTATAATAAACTATTTCTTTCATTTGATGATCTTAATGTTAGATGATTATGGTGAACTATTACATATGTAGTAGAATATTTAGTAAGCATGTTATGTAAGTTAAATTTTCAAATTTTTTGCTAAAATTAACCTAGACGAATTAATAATGACGTAAGTAGGCATGTCTGCGACCTCTGAGAGGTCTACGAGGCCGGTCTCTTCTGGGGTATAGATTGTAGTGGTTACATTACTCATCCTTAGTGAAGTATTAGGTCATCCACCTTTATTCAATATTATCTCATGGCATGAAAATCTAGCAACAATTCACATTATTCATAACTTATATCATAGTTTAAGTATTTATATAACACTGTGAAAACCAAAAAACTAATCTAGAGGGTCATATGAGTGTATAAGGTTTGTAACATTGTTTTAAGGTCAAAAATAATGTATATAAGTCATATAAGAAGTTTTTTAGTAAAAATGTAAAATAATGTCCACGACGTTCAGAGATTAGTAGAAAAGGTGCTAGTTTGCCTTAGCCTATTCAACGGGGTTTTATGAGTTTGAATTTAATGACATTTAGTGAAAAGGTGTATAACACATATTATAGTATGTATACTGTTGAAACTTCCATGTACGATTCCAAAAGGATCACCCTAGGGGTCTTGGAGAGGACCCTTTTGTTTTGGCCCAAAGATGCCAAGTGAGGCAATGTGGACAATGTCTACCTACGAGCAACATGCAACAAGGCGTATCCCAATCGATGGTAATTCGATGCCTTTGTAGATGGCCTCAAACGCAAACGATAGACCTGCACGACCGTTAGTCCAAGGCTTTGTCGACAGACCTATGGACTGAAGATTGGGGTGTCGTAGGTCATCCTACAACTTTTTTGTTTATATTTAATTTGTTCATTTAATTAATTTAGTTAGTTATGGTTGAATTAGTTGTTAGGGTCTAGTTAATTAGGTTTCCTAATCAACTCTATATCCTACCCTAATATGAATTTGATCTTTTAAATTGTATTTTGGTTTCTTGTTGTTATTATGCTTATATTATGATGTATTATGATAAAATTATGATAGTTCTTAATGATTTAATCTTATTTTTTGAATAGATCATGAATTTACCCAAATTTCCTAACCCTAGGATATCAACTAGTGTTGAATTGACTTATAATGATGCAATTCAATTGGTTATTGTGTTAATTACTATTCATTGATATTATTCCACCTATTGTTGGGTTGAATTTGTTGGTTTATGGAAAAACCATGGAAGATGAGTTTTGACGGAGATTTTGTAAGTCTTCGTGATCTCAAACCTTTATCCAATTACGATGGCTTGTTCTTGGTGATGAAGTTCAATTGAAGCATATCTTATAAATAAATTAAGTAGGTGTGGTATGATAATTCTATTTAAATGTCTTTATTATGTGATTGTGAGACTATGATTAAGATGTAAAGACATATGGTCGGTTATGAATTGCCTATGGGCCTTATTATGACATAATAATGATAATGTGAAAATCTCACAAATGAGGGTTGTATGAAAGTATGTTCTCATGCGATTCAAATTTAAATATGTCATGATTCTTAAAGAGAGACATTTCAAAAGGGACACTAGCTTAGCACCAAGTGAACTTGTAGTGAGGATTGTGTCTTCCCAAATAGGGAAGGTTGGTTCAGTATTTTAGTCATTGGATTGTAGACTATAATGCATTTTTCATAAACAGGGTCTCAAGCACATCTCCTAGTTCTTGAAAAATGGTTCCCCTATAGGAATACTAGCTAGTGGATCCACCAAGATGTTATGTTCATGTTTTGGTACTACCTTGGCAAGTATTCCACCTTCCTTCGGTTTATAGTTCCACGAAACTGGATTCAACATTAGATCATGTAGTCTATGTCGGTTAAGGCAAGATGTTCTCGAAAGTAATGTCAGGTAAAAAAGTGAAATCTAACTAGAAGGACTTAAGAGGTTTGACTTTGTCTAGGTAGGGGTATGGGACTCTACCTATACAATGCACTAGTTGGGCTTGAGGCAAATCCTACGAAGTTATTCTTATGTTTCCATTATCTTACAAAATGAGTCATATGCTTATGTTTGTTCCACATGATTAATGGTCTATATAGATAAATATGATGATGAATACTCATAAAGTTATGTTATGTGAAGTTAAACCTTATTCATGATCCTTTGGCTAGTTTGCTTCGTCAAGTGGAGTGATGGGGCTTCACGTGACCATTGAACTAGTAGGCTTGGTAAAGGATATGTATAGGTTTTTTTTACTTATGTTATAATATTATGAACTCATGAACCTGTGTTATTGGTAGTACATGATGTTATAGTTGTTTTGGATATGTTTCTCTTATGATATACAGAAGATTGATTTGGCTTAACTTGATTATGTTTATTTATTGTTAAATAAGCTTTTCTCTTAAGGAATATATGTTTTTTTGTCTTATATGTATACTTGGTTGTGAATAAGGTTTTTCAAAGTAACATGGCATGGTTTTTTATTTAATGTCCCTTTAGCATGATGTGTGTATATGTTTCCATTCCTAATACAAGTGATTTGTTAACCCTATTTCTTCTTTTTTCCCAATTATTTTTGGTTTTTGTCGTTGAAGGGTTCATGAACAATTTGCATGGAAGTATTGGATTACTTATCTATGTGTCGGTATGGCTTCAATATCTGAGGATTGTATCATTTTTCATTCTAACTATGTGACATGCTATAGTCTAATGACATTTGTTTCACTTTTAGTAATATTGTTGTAAGCGCAAAGTGGCAATTATACATTTTTGTATGGGCTATTTCCTGTATTGTTCTGTTCGGACTTAGATTTTTTTATATGAGACATCTCTATTAGTCTTTATATTTTGTATATTGTATAACTGAAATTAAAGTTGAAGTGTATGTAATCTTCTTATTGCGAGGAGTCTATGCGAACTCCCTATATATATATATTAAGCATAACAAGAAGTCTAAGTAAACCTCATGAAGTAGATATATATAAAAAAATTTACCTTTACACACTTTTTAACCTATTATATGTAATGAATATTGCAAAGAGGCTATTCATAGTCTTCCCTGAGGACAACGACGTGTGTTATCTCTAGGGTGTGCTTCGCGTATGTGAAAAACTTGTTACAAGAAGATGAGGTTGAATATCTTTTTGGTCGATGTCTCATTAAACCACATCTTTATAGATTTTTATTCATAATTGTGAAGCTTTCCACACATATGAGTTAGAGACTATTTTGTTTCATAGGAAATTCTACTCTTCTTGCATTCACATGATGTGTCTCTAAGGTCATATTTTTTGTGCTTTCACCTAAACCTTTTATGGTTATTATGGGTGTGAATACTCGAAGTACGACAACAAGAAGTGATGCTGAATACATGGATAATGTGGGAGCTAATGACAATTGATGTCCTCCAAAAGACAACAAAGTTCCTCCACTTGAAGAAGTTTCTATGTGTGATCAAGTGCCAGTTGTTCCTCCACCGATGACCTATGGAGAGATATGGTAGTTTTTCTCAATTTATCCCAAACCGTAACCTCTCAAGCTAATATTGTCGCCTCTCAAGTCCATGCAATAATGGGCCCAAGTGAATAGGGAGGTTGGACCCTGAGTGCCTCAACATGCTAGCGCTATGGCTTATCGTTTGAAAAACTTTACTAGGATGAACGCACCTATGATCTTCTGGTGAAGAACGGATGAAGACCCTATAGATTTACTTTATCAGTTCGATAAGATTTTATAAGATATGGGTTTAAGTTCAATTTATAAGGACAAGTGGTCATCCTATAAACTAAAATATGTGGCCCAAACTTGGTATACACAATCTACATATAATAGGGAACTTAGAGGTTGACCAGTGACTTCGGAGAACTTCAAGAGGGCTTTCCTTCATAGTTTCTTTCATAGTGAGTTTAGGGAAGCTAAGGTAGAAGAATTCAAATTTTCTTATGAGTGTAGTTTAGTACTCCTTTACGGTTACTAATTTTCCATGATTTCTCCATACTTATGAGTTGAGTCTTTTTCTTATGGGAGTGTCCGAAGACTTGGTAAATGAATGTCTTTCATATATGCTACATGATAATATTAATATCTCTATTCTAATGGTTCATGCTCAAAAATTTGAAGAAAGTAGACTTACGAGAAAAAATAGAGAAGTCAAGAGAGCCTACACTTATGAAGGTGGTTCTTCTAAAGGGAGGTTAGAAATTCAAGATGAGCCTAGATTTAGAAGAGGTTCTCTAACAAAGTTTCTTCCAAATTTACCATGGATCTTGATTATAGGATGTCTAACCCTAACTCTCAAAAATGAAGAGTACTAGTTCACCAAGTAAGAAGTCAACCTGTAGAAAATGTGGTAAGAAATATTATTGAGAGTGCCTTGATGGAACAGACAATTGTTTTGGATGTGGCAAGAAGGCCACAAGGTTAAAGATTTACCTAATATAAAGGGGCAAGACATGAGTAGTGGGCAATCATAAGCAAGTGGTTCTAATTTAATGTTATATGAAAGAATCTCTTCTATACAAATGGCTCTAGGTGTGAACAAGTGATTTCTCCCGTTATGGTGACTAGTCTGTTACAAGTCTTCTTTATTTATATTTATGCTTTACTTGATCCGGGGGCTAAACTATCTTTTGTTACTCCCTTGATAGCTAGAATGTTTGTTATTTAATCTAATATTCTAAATGAACCTTTTATGGAAACTACCCCGGCAGGTGAGTCAGTGGTGGCAAAGAGGGTATATATAAATTGTCCTATAATGTTGCCCAATTGAGTAACTCTTGTTGAATTAGTAGAACATGATATGCTCGATTTGGATGTAATTTTTGAAATGGATTGGTTGCATAATTGTTTTGCTTCCATTGATTGTTGGAAAAGAATTCTCAAGTTCAATTTCCTAATGAACCCGTTTTTGAGTGGAAAGACAGTAATTCTATTCCTTGAGGTCGTATATATTCTTGTGTAAAGGCTAGTAAGGTGATCTCAAATTGGTGTTTGTACCATATTGAAATATTCAAAGACTTAGACTCCAAAAATCCTTTTATTGAATTAGTCCCGGTAGTGAGGGAATTTTCAGAGGTCTTTGAAAATGATCCTGGAATCCCTCCAGAATGGAAAACTTATTTTGGTATTGACTTGCTACCGAATATCAACCCCATTTCAACTCCTATACAAATTGAATGAGTTGAAGGCTCAACTCAAAGATTTACTAGACAAAGGATTTATTAGACCTAGTATTTCTTCATGGGGTGCTTTGGTATTAATCAACTTCAAAGGGCAAGCTACTTTCTTAAGATTGACTTAAGATAGGCATATTACCAACTTAGTGTGACAGGTGAGGATATACCTAAAATGACATTTCAAACTAGATATGGTCACTTTAAATTTATAGTAATGTCCTTTGATCTCACCAATACCCCGTCGGATCTTATCGACCTAATTAATAGGGTGTTTAGATGTAACCTACATTCATATGTCACTGACTTCACTGACTACATCGTGGTATATTCAAAAAAAAATAGGTGAACACACGGACAATGTGATGGTGGTGATGCAAGTGCTTAAGGAAAACTAACTATTTTCCAAGTATAGCAAACGTGAGTTTTGGTTGAGGTTGGTGGCATTTCTTTTTCACATCTACTCTAGTGTGGAGTTGAGGTAAGTCCAAGAAAAACCAAGGCATTAAGCATTGTCCTAAACCATTGACTCTAACCGACATTAGGAGTCTCTTAGGTCAGCTAGATAATATAGGAGGTTAGTGGATGGTTTTGCGTCCATGAAATCTCCTTTGACTACCTTGACCCAAAAGAGTGTAAAATTAAAGTTGTCGGAGGCATTTGAAAGAAGCATCCAAATCTTGAAATATAGGCTTACCTCCGCTGAGATGTTGACTTTTTCGAAGGATATCAAGGGCTTCGTGGTACATCGTAATGCATCCCGAGTGTGCTTGAGTGTGTTCTTATTGAACATGGGAAAGTAGTAGAATATACCTCTAGACAACTCAATATGCATGAGAATAATTATCCAACTCATGATCTTGAGTTACCGGTCATGGTCTTTGCCTACAAAATATGGAGGCATTATCTCTAAGGGGTTAATGTTTATTTGTATAGCGACCATAAGAGTCTTCAATATGTGTTTACTCAAAAGGAGTTAAATCTCCAACAAACAAGATTGTTGGAATTTTTGGAAGAGTACGACATAAGTGTTTTATAACACCCCGACAAATCCAAAGTTGGTGCGGATGCTCAACCTCGTATGACCATTGGTTGTGTGTCTCATGTAGAAGAACCCAAGAAAAACCTAGTGAAAGATGTTCATAAGTTGGATCGTTTGGGTATTAGATTTGAAGATTCTGTAAATGGTTTTTTAATAGTCCATCATAACTCCGAATCATCATTGGTGGTTGACGTGTAGTATAATTAACACCTTGATCAATCATTGATGGAGTTGAAAGAATCGGTTCATGGTAAGCTTAATGAGTCATTGTCCTTAGGGAGGATGTTGTTTTGTGGTATCAAGAAAGGTTTTGTGAGCCCAATGTAGATGACTTGAAAAAAAGGATTCTTGAGAAAGCTTAATGTTCTCGTTATTCTATTCATGCAGGCTCAACTAAGATGTATCATTACCTTAGAAATGTTTTTTTTGTGGGATGGCTTAAAGGGTACTTAGCGTAATTTGTTGCAAGGTGCTCAAATTGCAAACAAGTTGAACCCAAACACCTAAAGTCAAGTGTCTTACTTCAAAAAATCCAAGATCCCACTTGGAAGTGGGAAGACATTAATATGGACTTTGTGGTAGGTTTCCCTCGAATTCAAAGTCAAAATGACTCTATATGGGTTAGTTATGGATAGATTGACCAAATCCGATAATTTAATTCCCCATCAAAGTCCACTTAATAGAAGGATTATGCAAGGATTTCATAGACGAATAATTGTGTGTTGTCATATTTTTGCTATCAACATATCGATTTGGGGTGCAAAAGAACCTTTCTACGTTTGGAGGTCATTCCAAAAGGGTTGGTACAACGGTTGAATTTAAGTTCAGAAGTGCTTGTCATCCGAAAGGGATGGTCAGGAGAGCATACTATCCAAAACTATGAAAGATATCTTAGAGATTGTGTAATTGATTCAACGGAAATTGGATAATCAATTTTCCTTGTGTTGCGTTCTCTTTAACAATATTACCATTCAAACTATTTTTTGGATCCTTTTGAGAGGCTGGTGGTGTGGTAGTAGAATGTGATCTCTAATTGGATGGTCTAAAAGTGGTTTTGAGTATTTCAATTATTGGTCCCCGAAGGGATATATCGACCTTTGGAGAAAGTTTCATATGAAAAGAACTGATTGAAAACAAATTATAGTCGGAAAAAGTCTTATGGCGACAATAGGAGGGACTAAGAATTTGAAGAAGCTGAGAAGGTGTATCGAAGAACCTTTCCCATGTAAAGGGCGATGTGATTTGTCTAGAAAGGGAAGTTGAGTTCTTGTTATGTGGGTCCCTATAAAAATTTGCAAAGCGTTGGCAAAGTTGCACACGAGTCGAGACTACCTAGTGAACTAGCTTCAATTCATATAGTGTTTCATCTCTCCATGCTCAAGAAGAGCGTCTGTGATCCCGAGTCTATTCTTCTTATTGAGGGTCTAGTTGTGGTTGAGAACCTTTCCTATGAAGAGGTTCCGGTGGAATCCTAGATACAAAGAGGTGGCTATGTAAAGTTACTATGGATAAACCACCTAGTTGAGGGATCAACGTGGGAGGCTGAAGACAACATGAAGTCTCGTTACCCTCATATCTTTTTGTTGATTAAGGTTAGTTATTCATATTAAAAATGAAAATAATGAATAAATTGAATTTGTCTTGTTTTGCAAAAATATGCATATTCATGATAATGGTGTTTGTTAAAAATGAGTTTTTATGAAAAAGGCACTTTTATTTGATTTTCACTCATTTAATATATATTGGTATGTTGTTGCCTATATAAAATGAGATTGAGCATGTTGGTATTTTTTGAAAGAAGATTTTGCATAAGTGACTCTATATATTGTGTTAAGCACATGTTGTTGATGAGAATGAAATTCCTCATGTGTTGAAGTTGAACTCTTATATGTGGTAATTAAAGCTTTGATTTACTTTGTTTAGATGCCATGTTTTTTTGTTGATTTGAGATGTGAATCATATTGATTTTGTACGTTGTTGGTTTGGCTTCAAATATTGAGTCTATTATTTCCCTTCAAAAGATTTTGTTTCATTAGGGGATGAATTTTACTTGGGGGGGGGGGATAATGTATCATTCCAAAAATCCAAAACCTAATCTCGAGCCTCACGTGATGTCTAAAGTTTGTAGAACTGTTTTAAGGTTAAATTTATTGTATATAAGTCATATAGGAAGTTTTAGATTCAAAAACCTCAATGAACGACTACGATGTCCAGAGACTATTGCAAAGGGTGCTAGTGTGCCTTAACCTATATCATGGGGTTTTAGGAGTCCGAATTTGATGAATTTTGTGAAATCGTATATAAGACATATAAGACTAGGTTTAGGGTAAAAACATTCAGGTGCGACTGCCCGAAGACCGCCGTAAAGGTCCTTGGAGAGGATCATTCCATTTTGACCCAAAGCTGCCAAGTGAGGAAGTGTAGATAGTGTCTACCTATGAGCTGCAAGCAATGAGGCGTAGGAAAATTGATGGAGCATTTATTATTCCGTGGATGGACAATTATCCATTTTAAAAAATGGACGAAATACATAGCCTCAGTCGCTAATAATAGACTTGCAGGATGGTTGGTCCAAGGCCCCGTGAACTATCTTATAGATTGTAGGTCAAAGTCTCATAGGTTAGCCTACAACTATTCTATTTTATTATAAATTGTCCATATAATATATTTAGTTAGTTAGGAGTTTAATTAGTGGTTAGGGGTGGTTAATTAGGTTTGTTAATCAACTATATAACATACCCTAAGCCTAAACTCAACTAAAACACCCCACAATCTCCCAAATCCAAATTGCTCTTCCTTCTCTCTAATTTCTATCTTCAAATGGAACACCATAGAAGACAAAAGTTTAAGGGTACTAAGGAATTAATAAGGGTTGTTTTCACCATTAATCTTGAAACATTAACAAGGTATGAGAACTCTTCACCTTTCAGATCTCTTTCCCCAAAAGGTCTTTCAAAAATTCATTTTAAAAAAGATGATTTGAGATGGGTTTCTTCATGATACGAATTTTATATTCTAAATTGTATTGTCTATTTTTTCTTTAGGTTAGTATTCTTAAATTGTGATATATTATGATTCAAATATGCTAGTTCTTGCTGATTTAATCTAGTATGCGGAATTGATCATTAATAGACCCAAATTCGCTAACCCTAGGTTATGAACTAGTTTTCAATTGAGTCGTAATGACGCAATTTAATTGGTTATTGTGTTAATTACTATTTATTGATGTTATTACACCTCTAATTGGATTGAATTGGTTGGTTGATGGTACAACCAAGGATGATGGCTTTTGAAGGAGATTTGGTAAGTCTTTGTGATCTTAAACCTTTACTTAAATTATGATGGCTTGTACTTGGTGATGAAGTACAATTGAAGTATATGTATTGATTAGATTATGTAGGTGTGGTATGATGATGCCATTGAAATGTATTTATTATGTTGATTGTGAGATTATGCTTAAGATGTAAAGAGATACGGTTGGTTATGAATTCCCTCTGTGCCTTACTATGACATAATGTCTGGAATGTGCAAATCTCACACATGAGGGTTGTATGAAAGGATATTCTCATGGGATTCCTGTTGAGCTAATGACTATGACTATACAAGGAGTAGACTCCTATGACCTAAAAAAAGTAATTATTGTGAACGAAAGACATTTCAAAAGGGACTCTATCTTAGAACCGAGTGAACTAGTAGTCTGGTGTGTCCTTTCACAAATAGGGAAGGTAGGTTCACTAATGTAGTCATGACATTTGAGACGATAATATATATTTCTTAACGAGGTTATTAAGCACATCTCCTTGTTCTTGATCTATGTTGACCCATAGGAATATTTGCTAGTGGATCCACCTAGCTGCTATGTTCATGTTTAGGTACTACCTTGTAAATTAATCCACGTTCCTTGAAAGTAGGGTTCCATGATACCGTATTCAACATTAGCTCATGTGGTCTATATCGGTTAAGGAAAGATTTTTCCAAAAGTAAAATGAAGTACTTAAATGAACTCTAACTAGGACAACTTGAGGGGTTTCACTTAGTCTAAGTAGACGCATGAGACACTACTTCTACATTGCACTAATTGGTCTTGAGGGAAATCCATGATATACCGTGGTTTCACGATATTATTAATACTTTTTCCTTAAGTTTAGTGTTTTCAAAAGCCTTTTTGTTCTAACTTTTAGATAAGTTTCTCTTTATTTGCATGAAATCTGTCTAGAAGATGAATGAGGAGATTATTGAGCAAGAAATCCAGAAAAGTACAACTTATGGGGCTTGTGACGGTCTGTCATGCTCGTGACGGTCCATAGGTGTCATCATGGGCAGCTGCTGACGGAAAGATGGGGGAAGTCAGACCAAGTGTGGGGTTGGGGTATTATGGGGAAACAACGCGTTTTGACGGACCATCGTAGGCCATGACGGTGTGGCCTGCTGTGGTCGTCATGCGATCAGAGAAGTAGTCCATGTACCCAAATTTCTAAGACGTTCAAGTTTTTTTGAAGGAGGGACCTCGACGGGACCGTTGTGCCTGTGACGATCCATCATACAATGCCGTCGAGGAGGGTAATGAGGAGAGCAGTAGAAGAAATTGCACAAGTATGGGACAACAGAGTTTGACAGTCCGTATACTGACCCGGGGACGATCCAGTGCGAGGGTGCGTCTGATCCAGCCACGTTTTGAAAGATTCCAGCCAAATAGAGTCCTTATTAATTAGGTGTTTATTTTTTATAAATATTTTGAAAAAACCCTCGTTTTTGAGGTTAGTAGAACGTGTATTATTGTTAGACTCTTGAATATTTTAGAAGTTTTTTTTTTCTTTGGTTAGACTTTTGGTGATTTACTATTACCACTTTTGAAGAATCTTTAACTTCAAATTAATTTTCGCAATTGGAGGTTGGTTGATTGATTTTGTATGATTATCAACTGAATTCTGGATTTTACTCTCTCATTTGAATAGGGCGTCAATTCTTATACCATATATTGATATTGGTGATATGGACTAGGGGTAAATAAAAACATCCATAACTAGGGTTTTGTGGGAAAAACTATATGCGAATAATGACGGGTAAAACCATAACTAAATAAACAATTCTAGAATAGTGTATTGCATGTATGGATAATTCTTTTGGTTAGAAAGTCTTTTAACGGAGACCCAACGTTAGAATTCGCCTTAATGCTACTTGCCGGACCAAGGAGTGGTAGATAATAGAAACATAATATCAACATAGATTTAGTGTTATACTATCTAATAAGATGGATTTTGGTACGAGGTAATAACTAGTCAAATATCGAATATGATGCTTAATATGAGGGTAAAGGTAAGGGTTAGTCTAGCCCAACACACTTTGCCGGACCAAGGTGCGTAGTGTTGAAATTTTCTAAGGCCGGAACCAAGGAATTAGAAATACAAACTTATCACTTTGCATGCAAGATACTAGTAAAGAATTGTTATAGTAGAATTATCAAGTTATGAACCTGTGGGGAACAGGGTAAACTAGTTATCTTTTTAATGATTATTAAACTCCAACATTTGAAGATGTTAGTTGTCTCTTTATGTCGCTATTATTTTTATAATAATTTTAGAAATAGAAAAAACCCTTTTATCATTTTTGCTTTAGAAGGAAGTAATTGACTGAACAATAGTAATGATATATTGAAGTTAAGTCTAAACTATATTCCTCATGGGAACGATCCCAACCTCAGTAGTTGGGTTATTTACATGACACGACCGCTTTACTTCTTATTTGAGAATTAAGTTTGAGCGTATCAATCCTAGGAAGTGATTCTTATGCTTCTTTACTATTAATAAATGAATGATAATGAATGCTCATGGAGTTATGCAATGTGAAGCTAAACCTTATTCATGATCCTTTGGTTAGTTTGCTTAGTTAAGTGGAGTTATGGGGCTTCACTTGACCATTGCATTAGTAGGCTTTGTAAAGGGTTATGGGTAAGGGTCTTCCTTATTTTATTATATTATGAACCCATGAACGTGTGTTATGGGTAACAGTCTTACTTATGCTATACACATGATTGACTTGTCTTAGATTCAGTATGTTGATTTTATGTTGTATATGATTTTATCTTAGGCAATATATGTTTTTGTCTATTAGTATCTGGTTTGTGGTTAAGACCTTTTCATGTTACTTGGGCAGGTTTTGAATAATAAATGGGGGGGGTCCCTTCAACATGATTTCTATTTTTTTGTGCATATGTTTCCCTACATAGTACAAGTAATGCACTAACCCCTATTTCTCCTTTTTTCTCAAAAAATATTAGTTTCCTATCATTGAAGGGTTCGTGACAAATTTTTAGGGAATACTTGGTTCATTATGATATTTAATGACGGAGACGCTAGTATAGTCCTCCCTGAGAACAACGATGTCGGTTACGTCAAGGGGGTGCTCCCCATTTGTTACAATTTAGACTTACTTTTAAAGACATGGGGATTCACCTACTGGCCGACATTGTAATGACTAATGGGTATTCACCTATTGCCGTACTTAATGGTTGATATGTATTATCCTCTTGTCTTACTACTTTTAGATTGTGGGTATTCGCCTCTAAAAACTCATCATATGATGCGGGTACTCACTTCCACGTGATTCATCCAATAATGCGGGGACTCGTATTCATATTATTTCATTAGGATCATGGGTATTTGCATCCCTGTCCATTAAACATCATAAGAGCATGGAGACTCACCTTTTGATCAATTCTAAGGAATTGCGGAATACCCTAACATCCTTCATATGGAGGTCAAGGGTAATCGCCTCTAACCACATCAATAACATATAATTTTTCAACAATAATAACATCAATTACTAAAACTTCACATGATAAGATTTAATGTCAAATATCTATATCTCATGATAATCATTTAAGTATCATTCAAAAGAAATTATAATAAAAATTCATCAATCTTATAAGAATACATCTAAACTCACAGAGTTTCCCTTAATTGCATCAAACAAAGTATATCAAGTGTAGGTCATAATAATGGAATAGTCATGGATACATGTAATTTTATTCTAAAAACATTAACTTATACTAATTCTATCACAAAATATAACAATCCACTCATTTGTATCCTTAAATTTTATAACCCACAACAAATTGAAGAACCACTAGCTAAAATTGGGGAATTCATCAACAAATTTTGGGAACTCTAAGGGACCCCATGGATAAAAGATATCCATGGACTATGAGATATTATATATTGATAAAATATCCCTCACAATCTTGAAATTCTGAGACTTAATCTTGACCTAGCTTCCTCTTCATCATTCATCTTCGAATATTTAAAAATAAAATATTTGAGAGGATTTTCTTTAAGGATTGGAGTGGATGACTTTAATAAGGGGTATTAGGGGATAAAATACACATATAGGCTTATATTTAGGAAAAAAACACATCCTTAATTTAATGAAAACTTAAATAGAGGGACTTGTAGGACATTTGAAAATTTCCCAATAACAGTTTGATGGCCTCGTGCCCCTCATGGTACAGGCGGTGGTTTCATGGTCAGAGGGTTTTTAGAATACCTTGGTTCACTGAACCATGGCTTGTGGTCCCACTTATTGACCTGGGGGGCCTACGATACTGAAGTTTTACCTATCTCTCCCCCGTTTCGTATAGGGGTTGTTGTACTAGCCATCTCACTTAGTCCACGCTTAGTTTAATAGATTCCAGGGTATTACATTATCTCACCTTTGGTACATATGTACTCAAATGATATTCTTTGCATTTTTTGAGATACACGACTCAAGAATAGGAAAAAAAAATAAAACCATCATTTCTACCACCATTTAAAATGCCACAAAAAATCATAAGAAGGGGACAATATCAAATTCGAATCAAATCTACTCGATACATATTATGAGGTGGTGGAATACAAACTAAAAACCAAACTATGCATGTTATTTTCTCTTATTTTATTAATTCAAGGAAGACCACACTACCTTCTCCATATTAAACACCATGCTCAACATAAAAGGGGACACGTAAACACTAGAATGGTTAATATTATTATAAGAAAATATATAAATGAAAAGTGATCATCCCAACTTCCTTTGATATCGATGACACATGCTCTCAACATATCCTCTAATGTTTTGATCATTTCCTCTTTTACCAATTTGTTTGTGGGTGCATGGACGTGATAAGATTTGTTGTTGTGCCAAGACCCTTTTGGAATGACTTCCAAAACTATAATGAAAATTTAGTAACTATATAAAACCTAGCGGACAATAACACAACATGCAACCTTACCATTTCTAAATATGACTTGCCGTTATCTTTGATGACTAAAAAATACGGACTTATTTTTGGATTTCTATATGTCGTTTTAGTGTCCTCAAATTCCTATTTGTTCAAAAAGTTGATGTAAAAACAAGGATTTTTAGGTATATGGATTTAGGAGATAATAAAGGACACTACTATGTAAAAAGTAACAGAACAAGTAGAGAAAGGTTAGCCTAATGATTGCCAATAGAACTCTTAGGAATCGTCGAGTGGCTACTTAGTCTGCCTAAAGTTCCATTGTTCCATCTCTAAGGAAAGAAACTAATTCGACTATAAGAAAATGGCAATTCCTAAGTTGCTAATTATTTCCGTGATGACAATTTTGATCCCTAAAAGTTACAGGATTTTTGGATGTTGAGAGTCAATGAAAAAAGACGGCGAACCGACTTACGTCCCCTAATATCACATTGTGGATAACTTTTGGCGACTATATGTTAGATTTTTATATGTTAATTAAGTGTCAAAATTTTAGTTTTGTCACTATTAAGAATAGTTCTATTTTTATTTTTGAATTTCTCTTGGTAGACTTGAAGGTTTCCTTGGGATTCAATTTGGAGATTTTTTAAGTAGGTTACTCGTTCTCTTCAATTGGGTGTATTGTAATGTATGAAATAAGCTTAGAAAGTTTATGAATAATTAAGTGTGTAACTATTTTTATTCTTTATGATCCTTGGATAGAAATCCAATAATTGGGGTTTGATCATGTGATTATAGGTTAAATTATTTTATGGGTATTGTAATTTACTAGTTCAAATGTTATATTATAGAGGGTTTAATCATTAATTATAATTTAATTTATTAATTGTAGTTCCAATTGCGATTCTAAATTTGTGTTGTTACCTTGCTAGAGAGAGAGGCTTTAGAAAAAGGCTATTGATTAAGGGTTTGTATGTATTAGGTTAATAAGGGTTCATCTTGAGAGAGTAAAATGAAATAAGGTGTGGGTGTTATAAATTTCTATGCTTATTGATGTACCAAACAAATCACCTTTATTAGGGGTAGTTTTTTGAGATAAAACTATCTCCCTATTAGTTCAGCCTACCCATTCATATTTAGTTGTTTACTAGTAGTTTCAATGACACGTATATCGATATTTGTCTATTATTGATCACATCATGAGAATTCCTCTTTGTGTTGTTCAATAGTTTGTGAATGCATTTTAGTTGATAATTGCAAACAAAAACCCCTCTTCTGACATTTTTGTGACCTGTTTTGATTTGTTCATATAATATCTCTTCGTAATTCTCCAAATCTAGTTATATCACTTCTACTTCCTACTTTCTACTCCATAATACAATTTTAACACATACCGCTCCACGTGGGAGTTTATCCTACTCATTTGTTAGGTTTTTTATTGTTTATTGATCGGTTGAACCTAAAATTAGATGAGGATTATTTGTAACATTCATTAAAAATGGAGTCGTTTTGATAGAGTGGTCTTTTTTAAAATTCTTTAAGTGAAGTCAAATGGTTATCTTTTTAGTTATAGTTGAATGTAATTAATTTATATTTTGTTTTTGGGTTTCTTGTGTAGAATAGAGGAAGCTATGAACATAAACGGGAGTAATGCTAGCTAAGTGCGCAACCAAGAGATGTTGGGAACCTCAATTATGTGAATGACCCAAATCCATTGGGTGGTGTGGGAGCAATATGTTGACCCAATTGAAGAAAATGTTGTCTATCTTGTCACTAGCACAATTCTGTAGCTCCTCTAAATGAAGAGGTCATATGAGGGTTTGGATTACGAAGAGCCACATGAACATATTCGGAACATCATTAGCATTTTGGTCCATTCTAATTTAGTAACGCATAACACGAATTATTTTGTCTTAGGTTGTTCTCATTCTCTTTGATGTGCGAGGCTAGTATATCATTGGCTGAGTTGCCAAGGAATTCCATCATTTCATTGAATAAGCTTTCGAGCGTATTTCAAGTGAGATACTTTCCCAATCAAGGATGATGACCTTTAAGGATAGTATCTTAGCTTTAAAATGCTTGGAAGGTGAACCTTTCCATGAGACATGGTTAAGGTTTAAGAAATTTGTACTTTAATGTCAAACCCACGGGATGCAAAATCACATGTTGCAATAACTCTTCTGTAGGAGCCTTGATTCAATGAATAAAGGAGTTCCTCATCAACTTGATCTTTATGGGATAAGGCAAAAATCAAATAAAATACAATCTTTGCTTCTTGATGGTATGATAAATATCAATACGGCATGGTACATTGGTAGAGATAAAGTATCTCCTCATACATTTAGAATAAAAAAATTGCAGATCGCAAAAGATCAGATAAAGAATAAACATGCCAAGAGATGACCCCA
Source organism: Solanum habrochaites (assembly GCA_027704765.1). Lineage (NCBI taxonomy): Eukaryota > Viridiplantae > Streptophyta > Magnoliopsida > Solanales > Solanaceae > Solanum > Solanum habrochaites. Next base: position 20,274 of record JAKWJA010001460.1, on the reverse strand, counting down.
AGTGGATCTCTATTGGGTGAAAAATTGGATAGTATGGTATGAAAAGTCTTAATGTTGTTCGTTTTTGTGGAGTGAATCCAAAGGATTTTCAATTTGAGGCGCTTCAACAGGAAGAATTAAACTTCATAGATAATAAAGGAGGTGAATATAGAATAAACAATCAAAGGCTAGGGGGAACCCGGGTTGAAATAAAGATGAGGGATGGAGAGACCTTGATAGAGAATGGTGTGATTGTAATGCCACTTGGAAAGAAAGAGAGGGTGATAAAGATAGTAACTTCCCATCTCATGATCTTCAAACTCCTACGAAATATGAAAATTTTATGGAAGACATGTTTTCACACATTTTCTACAAAGTTAAAGGATGGGACAAAATATTGAAACAGATGAAGGAGGATGTCTTTTCAATTAATCAGACGGTTACCCCTCATTCCATATAAATAATAAAGTTGGAGACCCAAATGTGTAAAAATTCTTCTGATTTGAATCCAAGACCAAAAGGGGGCTTACCTAGTGATACCTTGAAAAATTCGAAGAATGATACAAAAATGGTTACTTTCTGTAACAGCCCAAATCGAACTAAGGTGAACTAGAGATTCTTAAATGTTTATTGAGTTAATTTTGTGTTTAAAAGAGTTTTATTGATGTTTGTAATCATTGGGTTATGTTTGGTTAAGTTTTGATGTGAAACGTCCATGATGTACATAAGTTATGCCTTAGAAAGTGTTTAGGTATCTTGATGTGTTTGAGCATGTTTTACGTGTTCGTTTTGCTTGAAATTTGTGTGAGATGTTCCGATACATAGAATATTATTTTTAGGGATTTAACGTCAGGGTACGACCCCATGTAAGACCCACGAGAGGCCCTAGAAGAGGACCTTATGTCTAGGCAGAATCTGCCAAATCTGCCCAAGAAGTAGCCCCAAATGACGGATGCAATCAATGCCCCATGGGTCAATCGACGCCCACTTGTCTAGGGGCGTAGGTTGGGACTTAGTTTAGGGTAATCAACCCTCTATTAAAAAGATGCAGACCCAAACGATGCCCTGCCTCACACGTCGTCGTTCAGTCGATGCCCCGTTGCTTGGGCCGTCGATGGTGTCCTTCAAAAGCTGTGGGACATGATTCTAGCTTGGGGTGTTTTGTGTAAATTCACCCCATGTATTTTATGACTCTAGGATGATATTTTTATGGTTTTAAGTTATATTAGATTAGTTTTAAGTGCTAGACCTAGAAATACCCCTCACTTCAAAATATTCAAACTCTCTCTATCTAATGAAAAACACTCTCAAGTCATCAATGGATCTAAAACTCAAGGAGAACTAGGAGGTCTGGTTTGGACGTGTTTATTTATCAACATTAGTGGGTTTTGTTCTACTCCCAGTCAATGTGCCACCTCAAGCTCGCTTCGCCAGTCAAGGACCAACTTCTAATGGATTTTCGAAAAGGGATTTCAACCCTGATTTCTTCTATCTTGAACTCTAAATATGGGCATTGCATGAAAACATTTTAAATGATTCAAATACGATGTTTCTAGTGTTAGTTGGTTATTTTAAAGCTAAAACTTCAATAAAACCATGTTAATGCTTTTTATCAAATTTTTGCTTAAGGAATGGGTTAAATGAGCATGACTTTATAGTCTTTGAATTTGGGTTTCCTTGTGTTCGTACTGTTGTTTATTTACTTCCCTAAGGGCTATTTATGAGTAATTTTTTAGTATATTGTACATAGTTGTGAAGGCTTAGGGAAAATGGTAAGTTTGTTCATTTTTACTCTTTATGAATTGCTCTTTAGAATAGGTCTACTTCTTGTTGTTTGTGTTAACTTGATAAATTTCATTATACTTAGTACGTTATTGTATGTGTGTTTAAATGGCCTATGTATTAATAAATTCATAATGATACGGATTCTTATAATGTGTTGTTGAAGCTTTTAAAAAAAAAAATTGCATGTTTATTTTAGATAGCCTAATGAAGTGTTGTATAAGTGTTTGAGCATGTGAAGTGTGTAATGTGAGGAAGAGAAAGTTTTTTTGATTTTTTGATCTCTAAGCATGACAAGAAGTTAATTAATGTAAAAGAAATGATGCGTATATCAAGGTGTGTTCACATTTATACACACAAACTTAAATGAATGAATGAAACTAAGTTAATTTAAAAAGGGAAATTTGGGATGAACACTCTTTGTGAGTTGAAATGAAGTGTTTAGTAGCAACCTCACTTCATCCTAGAGCTTTCTAAGATTGGTCGGAGGATTAATTCCCTTCCTGAGTTGAGATGTGGTTTTCACAAGTTATCCTTAACCTAAACTATGTGTGTTTAAGAATATGTGGGGAATTATGCTTAGCACCAAGAAGATATGAAGAATGAGTGGTTACACTTCGTAAGTTGAGATGTTGTATTCAAATATACCTCTTGACATGAAAACCCCTTGGTTGTACAGAATGAGTTACTTAGTTGCAATATCCTTATCCATTAACTATGCACCCGCATAGGTGTAGCTATTGGGAAAACCATATAAAAGATAAAAGAAAGACCTCACTCTAGGCTAGTGGGGTGACCATTCCCCGATAAGAGAAGTATTGAGATTCCATGTTGAGCTCTCATGAACTATGTCAGTTAAGCTAACCCCCACAAAAATAATGAAAGTACTAAGTCTTCTAAAGAGTGTACTATTCAGGGTTGGTAGTGGAATGGGGCGCTATCAATTCATTACACTAGGTAGATATTCTTAAAGGGGAATCTTTGTGTGTCTTATATGAATTGAAAGTACTAAGTCTTCTAAAAGAGTATAGTACTTATAGTAGGTGGTGGAATGACATGTTATCTATCCATTGCACTAAGTAGGAATTCTGAAAGTGAAGTCTTTGTGTGTCTTATATGAATAGAATCAAATAAGTCTTCTAAAAGAGTGTACTACATAGGGTAGGTGGTGGAATGGGAAACCATTTGTTCATTCCAACAAGTAGGCATTCCGAAAGGGAATACTTGGTGTGTTGTTTGAGTGTTCTTCTAATGTTTTGCGATTGAGTGGGGACTTGATCTCTCGAGGTGAGCACGCCTAAACGGGGTAGTCTTGGGGATTACCTAGGTGTGTATTAAAGGAGACTTATGAAAGTTCTCTTCATGACTTGCCTTGGTGAGTCTTAGCATAACCTTATATAGGGAAACTTGTATGGAAATGATTTCACCACGTCTTTGCGTGACCTTAGCAGTTCACCATTTTTTAAGAAGGATAGTTCACTGTGAAGTCGAAAGAATTACAATAATATTTAAAGAACTTACTATAAACTTCTTCTTTTTGTTAAAATTTTTGAAATTCTTCTGTAAGTGTTAAATTATTATTATTATATTGTTTACTATATATCATTAAATGTTTTTACTTATTGACCTGAAAAGTATTTTTTTTGTACTAAAATGTCTATTTCTGGCATATTTTGCATAGGGCCATACTTAGTACTTTATTTTAACTACCCCATACTTTTCTATACTCTATAAGTAAATTTAGATCGCAAGAGAAGTCACGAAAGGCGATGCTTGGAAATTCTACTCTCTCATGAATCGTAATTCATATATATGTGAGGAAATATATTTTGTTTCAATAGTTTGTTTACAAAACATTATTAATGATAGTTCAAGGTCTGTAACGACCCCAAAATTTGCAAGTAACCTTTGACAACCAGGTTCTCCCTGAATCTAAGTGGGTACTTAACTTACAAATTGTGACACTTTCGTCGTGCTACGACATTAACTAAGGTTTTTCTTAGGAGGCAAGCAACGTTCTTAATGCTATAGTTTTTAAGTTTTATTAACGAGTGTTTATCGTGTAGACTTAAAATAAATTGTTTTGGAAAATGAGTAGTTTGGCGAGCTAAGGCCAGTAGGCGACACTATGAACAAGTTGGCGAGCCAAGGTTGTAGTGGATCTCTGTAATACTCGATACCGATTTTGTCTACCATTTGAACACCTAAGATTTCTGGGAGTACTATAAAACTCGGCGAGTAAAAGTACCACTTGGTAAATCGCTGTGTTGGTCTGCGTGCATGACTTACTGTTCTGATTGTGCCACGAACTAAATTATTTGAATATCCAAACAGTTTAAAATTTATAAATCCTTCATCTCTTCTCATACTTAACTCTCATATCCTCTCCCCCAACTTTTAATCCTCCATATTGTACTGCTTTTACTAGAATTTTGTGTTATTTTTTGCTCGAATTTGGGGATCTTTCCCGCCTATATTTTAAATTTATAAATTCGACATACATGTTGGTATTCCGAATACCATACTTTAAGTTTGTGGTTAAACTCAAATGTAAAAGGTAATTTGATGTATTCTTATGTTGGATCTTTTGTATAATGGGTTAGATTGCTCGTAATTTATGTTAATGTGTGCCTAAATGATTTTAAATGATTGATTCAAGTGTTTTGTTTGTTAAATTTGCTTCTAAATTATTGGGAGCAGTTTACTTGTGTGGGGCTTTGTGGGGTGAAGTCTATGTAACCCTGAATTGTGCAAAATGATGGAGTGTTTTACATTATTCTTAATGGAAAAATAGTCAAACAACTAATTTAACTAATATCAAGGGAAGACTGAGTACCCCGAGGGCATTGGTCAAATGGGTGTACCTTTATTTGAACATTTGGTGCTTAATTTGGAATTTGGGATATGCGGACTTGGTTTTGATGTTTTCTATTAAAACCTTGCACGTTGGGCCGTTTAGAGAGATATATCAACCTATCTGAGCTGTTCAACAATTTTTCAAACTCCCCTGCAGATCACCCTTAATTTCATTGTTTCGTCTATTTTATTCAATAATATTAACAGATACACATGAGCTCTCTTATTTCACTCGCCTACTCACCAAAAGGTCTTGTTGAGTTCCCTTTTTGTACCCATAAACCTTAAAACACACTATAATTTTTGGGGGCTACCCATAGCTTTTTTATTGATGTCGGCGATATGCTAAATGGCCCTGAACATTGTCTGCTTGTCTATATTCGGAATTTTTTTGGTGCCAGTATTTTTGGCGAGTCTTATCTATCTCTCTTAATTGACTCTGCGATCATTGTTGTTTTTTATGAGTCTTTTTGAACTGAAAATTTTGGATTATTGTTGATTTATTTCTAACCATTTTTATGTGTTTTGAAGAAATCATTAGACCCAGAATTTTATGATCAACATGTCACCCTGCAAATGGACAAGAAGAAGTCCCGATAAATAACGATGCAGATGCATCTAATGTCAATGAATCTAAGCTCCCTACAAAGGGAGGATAAGGGAAAGGAAAGGGAAAGATTCCCATGGTAGAGTCACTAGAGGTCAGCTCCGACAGTGAGGGAGTCTACGATAATTACCTCATCGCATCAGACATTGAAAAAGATCCCCACGTTTCCTAGGCTTCTAATTCTGAGCTTGAGTAAGACCACATTCCACATACGCGGCGTGTAGAAATTCGCTTCAACGGGATGCATGATCAGTCAAGGATTTGTGTGCCTCAAACTTCTCTTCTTACCCAACTCAAACTCAGACTGTGGTCCTAGCACCACCTGTACATGGTCCTCCTCCGCGATCACTAAATATACTAAAGGCCAACTGACTAAGGACTATGCTTGAGGAGAAGAGATTGTCCACGGACGCTGTGGTGGATAGGTATTTGTATATATGGAGTTCTTCCATGTCCCAAAAAGTTCTAGATTTTTACTAAACTCTACGGTCCCTACATTAATTATTGGGTGTGAGAGTTCTACTAGGCCTATGGAGATTCGGTGCTAAAGGATAAGAAGAAGGTTAGTACCTTCACACGAAAAGAATCTGTGATTGTCCGAGAAAAGAAGGTGAAATGTGATACTGTTTATATAAACTTTTCTTGGAATGGACTTTTGATTTCATAGATGATTACAAGAGTATGATCAATACAATGATATTGAAGGATATGAAAAGTTTAATAGAAAATCTATTTTCAAACAGTAATTCTTAATTGGATTAAGGCTTGAGTGATAATAGAGAAGAAAGATCTCAATGTGGCGACAAGGTATTGGTAGGAGTTCATTATTTGCAAAATCATGCCATCCAAGAATGATTCTATCCTCTGCCACACAAACGTAGCCTATCATGGACCTGTTATTGCTTAGAAGAGACTAAATTTAAGTGCAACCATTGGGAAAGAGAATCACACGAGGTCCAAGAAGAGCCATACATCTCTCCCAATTCTAGTGTTTGTAACAATACTAAAAATGGCTATGCTAAATAATGCTTAATTTGTCTAGAATGCCTACAATTAGAATGGGTTCACACGGATTGATGGGCGTAGAACCTGACCTCTGAACCCTTGTAACATCCAATTCAACTAACTTGGGGAGTTAGTTGATCTAGGAAAGGTTGGGTCCATCCATGTAGGGCTTCCCGAATTGAATGTTTTTGTTTCCCGAATGGTCTTTATACACTACTGAATTTAAAAGGGGAAATCCTATGTTTGGAGGGGCTCGGATAAAATGGTCTTTTCAGGATAGGTCTATTGGAATGACCCTTAATATTTTATTACTTATTTAATAATAAAGGTGGTCGTATTTGGGAGAGAGCAACGAAAATTTGCCTTGGAGTGAAGTCTTGCAACCACCCGGGTTCGCATCTTGGTTGGAGCAATGATTTGAAATGTTTTTTTTAAAAAAAAATTGGCATTAATGAATATTACTTGGCTGATATTAAATACAAGGGGAAAATCAATTTTTTGATATTATTTGAAAGATCCTAGTTGACTAAGTCTAACTACTTCACCTCTTTTAACTCTCTCTTCACGTTTAACTCTATCTCTCTCTCCCGTCATTATCTCTCTTCTCTTTTCAACATTCTCCTCTGCCAAAAACACAAGAACTGATCAGCAACTAAAAGTTCTTCACACTTGAACAACTTTCACATTAAAAACTTATTCAAAATATATTAAAAAATGTTAGGCAAAGAGAGGAGTTTTTTCATCGAGTTAGTGTTAAAGCTTTTACACTTACACGAAATTTTGTAGAAGGTTTGAGCAGCAAGTTCAAGGTTATAAAATAAAAAAGATATAGATTGTCTTCTCTCTTGTTCCCTTTCCCAAGAGACCCCTAACGTTCAGTATATTCAATCCGAAAACTAGGGTTGTTCCCCGTTGGATGTCCTTGTCACTAGCTCCCAATGATTCCTAGATTGGATATCTTTGTTGTAGATATTACGCGTGTGTCTTGTGTTTTATGATTAATATTTCATGTATGTGTTTAAAAATCACATGAAGGATCAACTATGTGATTGAAACACGTATACATGTGTGGTCAATGTGACCCATGGACTATGTCCTCGTGTTTAAAGGCTCTAAATGTATGTTAGTTTCTTTGAAATTTCATGACCATGTTTATGTAAATCGTGATGTTCATAGTGTTGTAAGGATGCTGATTTGAGTGCAGTCTTTATCCAATGAAATCTAATGAAATGCACCTAAAGAACTCTCCAAAAACTACTTAAAACATTTAAACATTTAATTGTTAAGAATAGAAAACAGTCGCAAAACCTTCCAGTTTCAAAGGATTGAGTTTTCGGTCTAGTTAAGATGGTTTAAAATGTTTGTGACAAATGAATTAAACAAAGGATTCATGGAGGTTGAACCAATACCTCAACCATGTAAAAATCAAGAAAATAAAAAGTAAAAAGATGTGGTGAAAGGTATTTGACCATGGTCTTGGCTGGAAAAATAAAGTAACTTAAAATAAAAATGAGAGGAGTAGGATTCAACCCACACCTATAGGCTCAATCTTATGGACATGAGGAAAAAATATGTGTGGGGGAAGATCGGAATCGAACCCACGACCGCTAGGGGGAAAGTATAAGTTAAATGAAAATAAAGTGAGATTGTAGGGTTTTATTCCACAACCTCATATAAACTCGAAGAAGACATGAAAAAAAATTAAAAATAAAAGGGGCCTGTGAGGTTCATCCCAAACCCCTCTTCTAAGAAAGAGAAAATGTAAATAAAAGAAATTTAAAGAAAATGAAGGCGTTGGGTCTTGATCTTAAGTCCCCAAGCCGTGTGGACTAAAATAAAATAAAGGAGAAATGTAAGTGTTGTCTAGGGATTCGTAAACGGGTTCCCTTGCCCAAATTTTGTATTTTTACATAAATCATACGTGCTTTAAATTTTCAAGATTAATGATTCCTATTTAGATAAAAAAAAATTGAGATCTTGGCCTCAGAACTAAGCATAAGTCTTTACCACATAAACATGGAAGATATTAATCACTTAAAACAAATAGAATGAGCCTCATGGCTTGTATGGTATAGACCATAATTTAACTACGTTTAAAATACGTGAACCTAAATGTTTATGGAATGTTTAACCCTATAAGGGTCGTAAGTGAGTGTAAACCCACTAAATGACAAGTGCATTGGCACACAATGATAAATCAACAGTGCAATTATTGGAAATAAACCATGAAATTATATAAATTAACCCTGAAATGATAACCCTAGCAGGCTTAATAGAGTGTGAAACACACTAAGTCCATATTGGCATTATATATGATGAAATGAACATTCATGTACATGGTGAATTATTATGAAGAACTTAGTGCTAATGTTAATTAATGTGTGACAACGTAATATGAGGCTAATGTAAAATGAGATTAATCTCAAATAAAACTAGGAATGTTACCAAACGCACTCACCTTTCGAGTGTAAAGTTAATGAAAAGACAGTGTCTATGAACACTCTAATGAAAGTATTATATTAACACACTTCATTTAATATAATGATGAATGAAATCATCTAGGAGATATATGATGTCCCTCATACGAGAAGTCAGCTTCCATGACGTATGAGTAAATGTAATGGAACTTTATTTGAGCATCGATAGACTCTATGATCGGTGATGCTTCTTTTCAGGAATGGTAGAGGTTCAGGTAACCCTCATGATATAAGACCAGTCTTGCATGCTGGGTATTGTCACCTTATAGCTCCCGAGTCTTGTTGAACCTCTTACATGCCAATATAGGGATCTGGCGAGGTGTGATCCATATACGCGAACATGTTTCGTGTTACTTTGGCGGTGATTCCACCTCTTTTCGGTGGTGGGGGAATAAACTCGATTTCATGATGCTCACATGATCTATGTTGGTTAAAGTTAAACTTCCAATGCATGAATGACGCCAGCCTGAAAAAATGATTGCACATATGAAAGAATTATACCAAAGGTGTGAGGGATCGGTATAATCAGAGTTTAGCTAGACTCAAGTACCCACACTTGGAATTCTTGATCATTGCACAGCGAAGCCTATGAAATTCTTATCAACATCTAGGTATGGATGGTTTTTCAACTAGCTTGAATGTAAATGAAGCAAACTATTTTTTTTTTCCTAAAAAAGGTTCCCTATTGAGGTCCATATGGTTGATTTCCCCGCATTTTCGGGATTTCTTGATGTCATGTACTTTGATTCCAAGGTCTCGTGATATGAACGACTGTATGAAAAAATGTTATGTGATAATTCGTATATTGTATATACTATGTGTAGATGTTAATGTGTTCTCTGCAATTATAAGTTGAGGATCATGTTACTCTCATGCATAACAGTCCTAAACCAATTTTTGAAGCTCACCTCACTTTTTTAACCCAATTTGAAAGATCACCCACTTTAACTATCAAAATTCAAAAATTCAGAACCCTCACTCACTTTCCTAATAAAAAATTTAAAAGATAACTACTTTTTTGAATCCCAGTTTAACAAGTCCACTGACTTGACCTTCCATAATCATGTTGTTAGGAAAGAGTTATTCTTACACATGCATGTCCGTGGTGTGTTCTCGCATATAACCATACTTAGTACAAGTGTGTACTAATACCATTAAACTCTATAGATTTAGGTGCAAGCACAGGTTGACGCTAGAGCTTAAAGGTTTACGTTGCAGTTATACAGACGTGGAACTTTCATCTGGACTTGCTAGGCCCTCATGTTTTTGAGGATGTCTACAATTATTATCTAGCTTAGATGTAGGCTATAGATAGTGGAACATGTTCCACTAGTGTTTCTTTCCACTTTTGTTCATACTTTGTATTGGTGTCGTTTTGGAAAAAAAACGTTTAGTGAAATTATGCACTATTTCTTTCATTTGATTATCTCTATATTAGATGGTTGATTTTTGAATGCCTATGATGTTAAGTTTAAAATGTTCATCATGAAATAAGAAAAAAAAATGTTCAAATTTTACGCCAAAATTTACTTAGATAAAGTAAGAATGACATATGTAGGCTCGTCTGCGACCTCTGGGTGGTCAACGATGCTGGTCTCATCTGGGGTCTAGATTTCGGTCGTGACAGTGTTGATCAATGAGTATTAAACACGGGCCAGTGTTCCACGATATTAGAAGGTGGATGTGGAGGTGACTCCCACTTCCTATACTAACATCTGTCGTATTTAGTCTAAGACACATCCTTGGCTATTGATATTGACACATTACCTATGTGTTGATATTGTAACATTACCTGCAGAGACAGTATTGCTTACTCCATCTAATGTGCCATAAGGTACTCATAATGTTGATCCCTCTAAGACTCCAAGTTCTTCCACTACTCCCCCATATCCTAGATTTGTTGTTTGTACTATTGCATTCAGACCCCCTCTCTCCCAAGCCATGTTAGAAATAATGGGGCACCTAGCCCATTCTGTTTATGTGTGTGCTCAAAGCTAGAGGTCACAGTTTTGGGTGATGATTGAGAGATATCTCACCGTTGCATATATACCAATCAAATATACTACGGATGCCCTTAGGACGAGGTTAAAGAAATGTGGGAGAGGTCAGGGAGCTCTTCATGAACTGACGCCCTTCAATACTGCGATTATGGAGCTGAGGAAAGATAGGGACAAGCTGAAGTTCACGATTATGTCTATAATATTTAGGATAATTGGTATCCTTAATTACATGAGCACAAATGTTCTAGCTTATTCTGATGTGCCTCCAGCTACTACTGGAGATAAGATTAGATTTAATGGTGCCTCTCTAAAGTTTGAGCATGCGACTAATGAGGAGTATCTTTGTGCTCAAGGGGATATTGAGTTTGAGGACCTGACCGACTTAGAGTAGGTTATGGTACATTTTGTTGTCCAAGTCTCCTTGAGAGAGACTACTATCGCAAGCACTAATAAAACTACAACTACTTCAATACTGGGCAATTAAGAGCTACTTTAGAGTGTGAACATGGGGATTAATGTTATGAACACGAAGTTACTAAGTAGACATGATGATTTCCCCTCCCACTCTATTCTTTTGTCATACTTCATTGTTGTTTTAGTTTCTTTCGAGGAAAATTGTTTTATTTAGTTAGGTGGGGTGATGTATTTCCATACCTACATCTTGTTATCTTTTTATGTTTATGAATATTGGGCTTTTTCTTGATGGATATATATTCTTTGATCTTGATCTATTGTGGATGATTTACCTTGTGGTCATTGTTTTTAATGAAAATAGTCTTGAATAGAATTTTATAATTTGCCACCTCTTGTAGTATTGTGGTTGTTCTGGTGTTTATTTGAGTGTCTGTTGTAATAAATATTGATGACTTGAATATTGCTCTTAATTGAACAAAATAAATATGCATCTAGGATGACGCAAATGAAGTTGCATAAACAGTGCGTGAACTTTTAGCACCTCGTTATTACTAGTTGTTTGTCGAATTAGTCTCTTTTGATGAACATTGAACACTAGATAAAAAGTATATTCTTTTATATTGGTACCAATGCCTTTTATGATAAAATTACTTAGAAAAGTGTGTGTGATAACACGTGAAAATTTTCCCCATTGGTAATGTTTATTAAGTGATTCAAGCACTTGAAATGATCCTAGGCAACAATTTTGAAGAGTGAATTTTTTCTAAAATATACCTCTATTGTGGAAAACCTTGTGAGATGTGTGAACCTTTCTTGAGCCTTATCCTTTTATTCGATGAAACATGATAATTGTGACATCTATTTATCAATTTACACATAACATTCATGAAGATAGTTTTTCTGAATACCCAACACAGGTCTAAAACCTAAGTTGGTGGTTTCGTGAAAAGAGAAGAAAGTTAAGAAGTGTGATAAATCCCCCCTTGAGTGATAGTCTTGAAAATTATTGAATTCCTCAACATAAAATAAACAAAATTATTGAGAAAGTTATGATAAGTGTGTAAAGGAAGAAAACAATGATTTATCTACAAGTTGATATGAAGCTAAAAAAATGAGGTGTATTTTTAACATCCTTAAAATATTAAATAAAAGGAGGAAAGTGAAGTTCTTACCATACATCATGAACATAGAATTGACTAAGCCAAATGATGATACCTTTGCACTAGGACCCCTTATAAGCCTTGAAAAGACATTTGTGATCTTTAGTGACCTGAAAGGGATGTTAATTTTAAAATAAGGGAAATCCAATGGATGAAATCATGCATGTATTCATCTTTGTGAGTGTGAGATTTATATGTGATTCCGCAACTCTAAATTGTTGAAGAACATTGTGTGAATATGGTACCATTTTTGTTCTGAGGGCATTAGAGTACCATTGTTGTGATGGAACTCGCATTTGAAGCACGTATTGCCAGCTTGAGTCTTTTTGATATAGGTGAGTCACAATTTGAATCTTTAAATTCTCAACTGACCATTGCATGATTAAGTTGAACCTTATTTTATACATTATAGCTGAGCCTTCTGAAGCTCAATTTGAGAAATCCTTTCTAAACTACTAATCTTGATATTTACTAGAGGAAAAGCATAAGTTTAATTTTTGGGTGTTGATTAGTCCGAGATTTGGACTCATTTGGGGCTTTGTTATCCTCAAATGCCTAATTTGTGATATAATTTCATTTTAAATTCAATATTTTTCTGATATATGGATTGAAAAGCATAGAATGGAAAATAACAGAAAAAAGGGAACAAAACAAACTAATGTGGAGAAAGGCCATCCTAATGATCACCTAATGTACTTGGCACATCATAGAGTAACTATTCAGTCCACCTAAAGTTCATGTTTTCCAGCCTTGAGGGAAGAAACCATGTTAGCAACAAGCAAACGGAAGTCGAAAAGTGACCTATCACATCTGTGATGACAAGATTTGTTGCCCAATGTTGCAAGACTTAAGGATGTTGAGATTCAATGCCAAAAAGGCGATAGAAGAGAGGAAAGGGAGGTTCACTGCCACCCCGACTTAACTTGCTTGATGGTCCTTCATGATATGTTTTTTGCGACAATAAATAATATTTTGATCTTTTAATCCATTGTCCAAATTTTAGTTTTGGGACCATTTAAAATAGTTTTCTTTTCCATTTTGAGTTTTTCTTGGTAGACTTGAAGGTTTTCTTGAGACTCAATTTGGACTTTTTCATGGGGGTTAATATTTTCTTCAATTTGGTGCATTGTAATGTCTCAAATACTCTTATCCAATTGATGTCTAATCGATTGGGTTAATGTTTTTAGTATTTTATAGTGTTTTGCTAAAACGCCAATTCTTGAAGTGTGATCATGTGATTATTAGTTTAATTAATTTATGGGTGTTTTTAAATACTAGTTTAAAATTTATATTTATGTGGGTTGAATAATTAGTTGAGGTTTAAATTAGGAATTGTAGTTGCAAAAGTAGTTCTAATTTTGCGTTCTTAGCTTGTTCAGGAGTGAGGTTTTAGAACCAATTCTATTAATTAGTGCTTTATGTGTATTGGGTTGATATGGGTTCAACTCAGGATAGTGAATCCTAAACCTAGTCCTACCTATCTTGCTCAAGAGAGTGGACGAATTAAGGTGTGGGCTGTTCATAATTTCAATGTTTGCTGATATTGGAAAGAGATCTCGTGATTTCGGGTAGTGATTCGAGAGAAAGCTATCTCTCATTTAGTCTAGCCTACGCATTCATAATTTGTTCTTTAATATTAGTTTCAATGACCCATATATTAAAATTTGCCTATAATTGATCATATCTTGAGAATTCCTCTCCTTATTGTTAAATCAATGGTGTATGACTGGATTGTAATTGATAATTTAAAGCTAACCCCCCCCCCCAATCTTACATTCATGTCACCATATTTGATTTGTTTCATGTATTTCCCCATAATTTCTATTCCTATAGATAGTTAGATCATATTTTTACTCTTAATTAAATTTAAACACATATCACTTCTTGTGGGACTTGACCCCAACTCGTTTGTTGTGTTTTATATTTTTCTAACAATCTTTTGCAACTAAAACTTGAAGGGGTATGTTTGAAACGTTAATCAGTCTTATCCCACATAAGAAACTTTGACAGGAACAATATGGGTTGATTTTATAATTCGTTGAACTATAACCCAAATCAAATAATATTGGTGCTGAGTTTGTGACATCCCTACTATAAAGTCTGTAGTCACATCTTCCAAACTAAAAGTAGGAATACTTATATCTTTAGATAATCCTTTGAGTTTCGTCTACTCGTCAATGCGCACAGTTAGTGTCACATCTCGAAACTACACCCTAGAAGTTAGGGTCAATCTCGGATTGCAACCGACGTGCTTGACCTTCGGAGGTCTTGTACAAGCCCTACATATCGTTGATCGCATGTACATAGTTTAAAATTGTGGGGAATTAAAAATTTTCGCAAAAAAATCATAGCTTTTAATAAAAAAAACTCTTTTTATATAAAATGATAGGACATACTAAGTCTCAATCTCATAAAACATAGACACGAGAATACTTGGGACCTGCCTATTCACATATGAAATATAAATACTTTAGTCTATTACAATACTTCAATACGGAATAAAAGCATCTAATTGCCCTCGAATCAAATGAGGACATACTGTAACTTCAATTGAATATCTAAACGTCCAATTCTTTCTTCGCCAAATGCTGCTCACTCCTACACTATAGAGAATATCAAAGCATTGGAATTAGTCAAACAAATGTACTAAGTATTCATAATGCATAAAAGTTATGAAAAATGGAAATTATTAAATTTCATATTTTTCAGTTAAATATCAAATATAATCGTTAAGAAAAACATTTATCAATAGAAACCCTAAGATAACGATAAAGAAATTATTCAATGTTTTGAGGGAAGATTACTGTAGCCTATATTCACTATACAGTCAGTTGCTTCACTGTAACAGTGAATGCTTCCTCTTTCATTTAGACTCTTTCTAACATGTAGTTTTCTCACTAAACATTATCCCAAGACTCACTTAAGCAGCACAAAGAGATACCACCCATACAACCTCCCTAAGAATGCAAAATGACCCTCACGACTATTTATAATAAGACACATACACCCTACAAGACATAAAACATATGAATATGAGATTCCGTCTCCAAAGGTGATTTCGATGTAATCATTTAAGTGAGTTTTGAATAGCCGCGCCATCAATCCCTTACATTAGACTGAAGAATCCATAGAATCCTAGGACAGAACATCCTCACTTAACACAACCACACATATATCATAGACTTCTCTTTCCAAAGTCGAATCAAAGATTTTTACTAACTAATCAAGAATAGTAACGTACAGATTGACATCTTAGATTATCATAATAAATCCTTGAGACACCTAAGTGTAAGTTCATGTCTCCAAACTCAACCATTTTCCTACCTAAGTCATCTTTAAGACTATCTAGGTAAATACAGTACCATCCTGTGCCCCCCTTCACACATTACAATACATCCTAACTACTCTAGGTAAGTACTTATTCATTTACATAACTTTCTTAACGTAACTTATTGTATTCATTATTCATTTAAGACTCACACATCACATAAAGGAAATTCAAATAATTGTATGGACAAGACCTCGGGACTCTAACCTAACACCTCAATGCCTATTGACATGTTCAAATAGCATCCCATACAACCACCTAAATTGTATAGAATTCTCTAAGCTAGTAGTAATCCCATATATAAAATAGGAAATAACCAACATAGACCATGATATCAAGACATGGAATATGGAGTTAACACAAACCTTGATGAGGGTGTTCTACTTTCTAATGGTAGAAATTACACACATCCCTTGTAGGCACCTGATTAAGGGATATGAAGGGCATTCTTTACAATCTAGTCTTATTCTTTAACTAAAACTATAAGACCCCAAAAAATGACTTATGTGAAGTAGATCTAATATGTTCGTAATGATGGTATCAGGTCCTAAAAATGTCAATAATATGTTATTGAAGTAGTGTATAATAGTTTGGGTGCATTGGAAGTCAAACGCCAAGGAAACACCAAGATGTTCGACGACTAAGTTACTTATGTGCCTCATATGTGGTGATATGTGTTTATGTGTGATTCATGAGTCTATTATGTCTTTTAATGAGTTATTATGATGTATATAGGCAGTGCGTCATGTTTCGTGAAGTTTGGAGGTCAAACGTCCATGACGTTTAAAAGGTTTGACTTGAAATGACCTTGTGTGTCTAAGAAGATTTCATCGTATTTTAAGTGTTCGTTTTTTTTTAAACTAATGTTAGAGATGCTTAAATCGTTTACAATGATTTTTGGTTTTGAAACATCCGGACAAACATCCCCAAGGACCATCAAAGTGTCCTTAAGGAAGGACCCTTCAATATGCCCAAGACTGCTCAAGACAGCCTAACAAACAGTTGGCAATCGACGCCTAATGGCTCAAACGACACCCCGTTTGTGGTGGATATTCGATTGGGAGTTATTCCTGGGAGAGGAGAGGCCAAAGACTAGATGCAATCCCAGACAACGGACCAACAGGACGGTCTATTAGTCAAGGAAAGGGTCGTCGATAGCCCTTCCATCTGTGAGTCTGTCTCTGCGTGCAGTTCACTACTAAGTGAGGGGTGAAATTGTAATTTAACCCCACTTACAAATAAGAGTATTGAAGGTTCCTAAGGGTTCTTTATGGGTATTTCAAACATGTATATAAGTCTTTAACACTTAAAAGATTTCATTCTTCTAAATCAAAACCCCAAAATACCATAGAAATTCCTAAAGACTCAATTGAAGCAAAAAGTCAAGGAAGATCTTTGATTGTTGAATTGAGTGGATATTCTTCATAAAATTTTAGAATTAGCATCATTTAGGTATATCTTTTGATCCTTTATACTATCTTCATCAAGGAGCCCAACTCTCAAGAATTTTTTTAAGTTTTCAAACTTGAATAGTCCAATTTCATGATCCTACCATTGTTTCTTACATTAATGGTTTTAAACATTGATTATGTATTAGATTTATATTTTATTGAAGATTTTAACCTAAATAACCTATGAACCCATGAATTTGATGAATCCGAGTTTTTACTAAGTTATGAGTTACTTGATATTGAATTCATATCTATGAATTATTGTATAGTTTTCTATGGGCTGTATAATGAAGTAATAATTATAGTAAATTGATGTCTAGATTGTATGAGATTTATCAATATGTACTGAATTTACTAGTCTCATTGATTCTTTATATAAATGGCATTGATTTTGTTTTTATGGTCATGGGTAAGGGCCCTTTGATATTGAATTGGGGTGATTTGACATGAATTTAGGTATTAATGGGAGTGGGTGGTACGGTGCGCTATTTCATTAATTTTGATGCTAATTGACACATCAATATTTTACGCCCTGTTAGTCCGGTTTGAGTAGGTATAATTATCTGTAAATATTTACTAATATGCGATACGACCTCACACCCGCTGCTTAATCCACACGACATGTCAGCTTCCAACTATTTATTTATTTTTTGGGTGTTTTTGGACTATATATTTTATATAATTAGTGGAGTAGCGTTTAAAATTAATGAAATTAGTTAGTGGGAGTGTAATGAGGTAACTTTAGGCTTATTGAGATTTATTTTACAAATTGTTTATTTATAGTCTGCATTATAAATAAAGAAGGTGGATTTTTTGGTTATTATATATGTAGTAGGAGAACTTTATAATGTGGTTAGTTGTAGTTAATGGAGTTAACTTTAGGCTAATGTAGGATTTCTTTTACAATTGTTTATTTATATCTTGCTTATAAATCAAGAAGGGAGTCTTTAGTTGAGAAAGAAATGAACTCATCAACTGAGAGCAGTGAGGAAAACTGAAGGGAGAGGAGAACAAGCATTTTGGACTTCGATTGGAAGGGTTTCTTATGCAATAAGAAAGACAAAGGCTTTGAGAGGTAATCTTGCTTGATTTCGGTCTTCGGTGAGGTAGGGTTATGGTTTATTTTCTATGTGCTAGATAAACTCTAAATAGCATGATATGTATTGGATGGAATATTGTAAAGTCTCATATTACTTGCTTTGTGGTTGTTATTATGATTGTATGTTTGGTGGTTTGCCTAAATATTGAGACTATTGAATTTTATTCTTGAAAACTCTCTTTTGAAGTGATGCCTTGAATAAAGAAGGCTTGATGGAATAAAATTATTTGAAACAGTTTTAATAAATTAAATACATTTTGGATCGGAGTGTTCACGTTCTCGAATCGGTATTTTTGGATCGGAGTGTCACAGTTCCCACGGGTATTTTTGATCGGGTGTCACGTTCCGACACGGTATTTTTGGATCGATGTCACGTTTCCGACAGCGGATTTTGGATCGATGGTCACGTTCCGACACGGTATTTTTGGTCGGAGTCACGTTCCGACACGGTATTTTGATCGGAGTGTCACGTTCCGACCACGGTATTTTTGGATGGAGTGTCCACTCTCCGAATCACGGTATTTTTTGGATCGGAGTGCACTTCCGACACGGTATTTTGGATCGAGTGGTCACTTTCCACACGTATTTTTGGATCGAGTGTTCAAAACTTTTCCGACCGGTATTTTGGATCGGCGTGTCACGTTCCGACACCAGTGTATTTTTGGATCGGAGTGTCACGTTTCCTACACGGTATTTTTAATTGAAAAGATCTTAAAATTATATTATTTTACTAAATTCAAAGAAACTATTTTCCAAAAATGAGTATGGTGGTGGAGGCATGAGTCCTCAAAGGGTTGTGCTTGATATTGTGATTGATGTGTACCCTTATTATGGTGTTGTTGTCAATGACTGATGTTTGTTGCTTGCCATCTGTTAAGTTTGTGGTTGACTGATATTTATTATTAGTTACAATATTGTTTTTTCTATTTTGAGTTGGCCGATGATACCTACTCAGTACGTGTTCCTTGTTACGACCCCCTACTTGTCTTTCTTCTTTGTTATTTTGTGGAGTGCAGCAAGTGTGCAATCGTCTTCGACTCGCCCTCAATTCCAGCCAGTCTCATTACAATCGGATTTCAGGGTGCGCTACGCTTCTACTTGGACTGGAATCTTCTTCTCAAGTCCTTGATTTCTTTGAATTTCGGCATGGACCATTTTCCTCTTATTTGTTTTCTTAAAAACTCTTAACTTTTGTAATTTGAAGATAGATGTTCTTGTGATGATGACTTCCAGATTTTTGGGGATGATAAGGTGTAACTTAGAAGCTTATTTTCTTAGTTACCTTAAATCAAGTTTTTGGTCTTCGCACTTTTTTATTAATTACAGTTGAGCTATTGGTAAATGTTGAGTTTAGATTTGTTGGTTCGCCTCACCTAGGTATATAAAGGTGGTGTCCACTCACGGAGTCAATTTTGGGTCGTGACAAGTTTGGTATCAGAGCCTTAGTTTCTTGGTCTCATCACACAAGAACGCGTGCTAGTAGGTCTTAAAGGAATGGTAGGGGGAGCCCTTTACTTTTCTTTGAGAGGCTTAATTACTTAGAAAATTCCATTCTTTCATTCCCTTTTTTCGTGCTATACTTGATCCATTGGTATCTAGGTGATACAAATTGGTATCCTGACATCTTCATTCTATTTCGCAGATTGGTAGAACTAGAGCAAACGTCTGTGGCCACCAACCAACACCGCAAGACAGGGGCTGTCTATCCAACCTTGATGCCTGTAGCCCGAGGAGAGCAGTGGCAAGAGGCCGTGGTTATAGGTCGGAGGAGACCGCCCAGTAGATTAGTGGCAAAACACCTGGTCCAGCTAGGAATATGCCGTGACTCCTCACGACTGATGAGGTATTAAGAGAGTGAGGAAGGGGGAAAATGAGCAGGTTCAGATGAGGATTACATTACCCACCCCAGCCTACCACCAGAGATGATAATCAGGTTCTTGCTTAGCTTAGCGGGTTATCTGTCAGGCAGGCCAGACACTTCCAGTGTTTTTTCTGGACAACCAGCACCTCAGGTTCCGGAGTGAACATGCCATCTTCTGTTGCTCCCGCCGCGGAGGCATCATTGGAATTAGGCACATTCCCTCGTTGACTACACAAGGTCTAATATGACATCACC
>JAKWJA010001459.1:0-20878 GCA_027704765.1 Solanum habrochaites | reverse complement strand
GATGTCCCCCCCCCCCAAATAAAAAAGAATCAACAGCGACTAACAAAACCCAATCAACATCCATAGCAACAATTGAAGCTCAGCCAGTGCAGTGCAAAGCAGTTGTAGAACCAACTTGATGAAACCTGCGTCATATCTCCTATAGAACTTGGTGGACAAAATTCAATCTAAAAAGATGAGCCCTAATCAAGTCTATTTTTCTGAAAATGACTCTCTTCCTAGTGCCTTGGTGAAAATATCAGCAAACTGAACTCAGTTTGCAAGAACTCCATTACTATGTTTCCTTTTTTTCCAACATTTTATCAAAAAGGAAAAGTGATGTCTAACATCTATGTGTTTGGTACGTTTGGTTGAACTGGGTTTTTGCCATGTTTCATAGGTTGTGTTGTCACATAGAAAGGAATAACAGGTTTTTGGACATGGTTCATAGCGCTGGGTTGTCACATAGAATAGGGACACAACGTTTCTAGCAAGTCAATAAGCTGCTGTTTTATCCAAAGAGTTGGGACAACATGAAGCAGCTGCCAAAATACTCAGCCTCCACAGTAGATCGCAGCCGTGAATTTTGTTTTCTAGTTGCCCAAGATTTAAACATGTCCTAAAAAAGGGTGCCATCCCAGAGAGGTACTTTTTCTATAAAACCATATGTCCTGCATAATCTGCGTCAGCAACTCCCTTTAGGTCAAAAGAGTCACCAGATGGATACCAGGAGAACCAGGGTTCATGTGCCTTTCAAGTATCTCAAGATTCTCTTGACAGCTTTTAGATGTGATTCATTTGGACAAGGACTGAAACCTTGCCACATAGACCAACACTGAACACTATATCAGGTCTGCTGGTAGTGAGGTATAGGAGTGATCAATCATACTTGCTTAGGTGCTTGTTTTGCCAGAGAATTTGGAAGTTTGATTGAGATTAACATTGTTATTTCAATATCTTCCAGTGTTCTATTTTTCCTCTCAAAAACACCATTTTGTTGTGGTGTTCTAGGTGCGAAGAAGTTATGCTCAATTTCCATTTGTAATACAAAAATTGCTAGAAATGGAGTTCTCAAACACTCCAGACCCATACAGAATCTGATGCCTGAATTTCTTGTTGCATTTCTTCTGAACCAGCTTGCGAAGATTTCAAACATAATGAAGTCTCATCCTTTGTGAGAAACATGTCCAGTGAAATCTGGAGGAATCATCAACTATTACAAACACATATTCTTTATCCACCCCTCGCTTTGTTACACGCATTGTCCACACAAATCATGTGAGCAGTCGATGGCTTGGTAGTACTTACTGTCAACTTTGTTTGAGGATGACCTAACCTGTTTTTCCTTGAATACAGGTTCACATACTTGGTTGTCCACTGAAAACTTTTGGTTGGCAGCCTACCAGGTTTTAGATATGAGCTGTTTATAGTTGCCATGATAATGTGTCCCATTTTTTTTGCCATGCATAGAGCAATCAGATGACTGCACTTAGACATTTAAGAGTATAGCCTGGAATTAACAGCTTAGCTTGTACCATTCTTGGTCTCTCTTAGTAGAACCAGGTTCCCAGTAGCCTGAGTTGTTACTCTGCATTCTTTTCTGTAAAGAGAACATTGTTTCTGTTTTCTTTATCGCATATTTGAGGATACGCTTATATATATGTTGTCGACATTACATAATCAACGTTCTCAATTGCATGAGTATCCATTGATCCAACCTTCCAATTCCCTGATTCACCAATTTTTCCAGACCCAAAGGAACGTTCCTCCTTTGTGTTCTGAGTGAGAGGAAGTTCTTATCTCCAGTCATGTGTCCTGGAAAAATGGCACTATCTAAGTACCATTGTGTTTCTTCCTCTTCACTGTCCCTGCAATTTAATTTGGATTGATTTGGTACCCAAATCCACTTTGATTTACTGTTAGGAATGGATGGATTAAGATGTTTCTTGCACATTTAGGAAGAGATTTAAACTGTGGGAAATTTTTTGCTCTTGGGGTTCTCATGATGAAGTTTCTCAAAAATTTCAAGTTTGTTATGCGTGTTTGTTTCTTGACCAATCAGGACTTTTATGGCCCCCTACCAGCCCACAGTGCATGCATAGACAATCTAGTTGGGATTTTTACTTGAAAAGCTGTTCCGTTCTATCAAAACCTTATCCATGTATCTCAGATGTGCGTTCTTGTGAATGTTGTCAAGCAGTATGGAGGACCTGGTCCAATCATTCCTTTTTCTGCTTCAGTTTAGTCACAAGAAGCTCTTTGGAGGAGTGCGTCATTCCTTTTGGTCACACAAGCTCTAGGTTTTTACTAGTTACAGTATTTTGGAATAAAAGATGAGATTTTGTTTTTAAAGAATCTTGTTTTCTTCTCTTAGTGATGCATAGTTCTCCATTATCAATTTCCCTTTTGCGTTATGGTTTTATATGCATCAAGATAGAGTGTAGAGTAAAGAGATTAGCTCCCTTTTTGTGTATGAGTTCAGATGTCTGGTATGTGATGAAGACTATCCCTTTTATTCAATCTTCTTCTATTTATCCTCTTTAGGAATCTGATCCAGCCATGAGTGCTAGTATCGTTCTTGTGAATTGTGCAGGTTTCATTTTCTTCCTTGGTTTCATGCTACAAGAGCAAGAAAGTCATAACTAGCTTCTTGTTATAGTGCAAGAAGGGAACTTGTTGTCTATCTCATCACCCTAGACCTTAATCAGATGAATACCCCATTGTGTGTGTTGTAAAGGCTTTTTTCATTGAGATATCTGCCTCTTGAGTTGTCATTCTTCTGTTTGAGCGGGGACAAAATTATCTTTCGTGATGTCTTCGCCTTCTCAAAAGTTTGCCTTTTATGCTCTAAAGCCACAAAGTGGACAGAATTTGAGGAAGTAATCAGGGCTCCCCACACTTCTGACCAAACAGGATTTCGTGTTTAGATGGTTTTTGAAGAGTTTTCTTTTGACAAGGCCTGCCCTCTTTTAAGCTTATGGTGAACCTTTTAGTTATGAGGGCAATATTTCATCTCAAAATCATATGATGTATTAGCCTTGGACCAGGTCCTTTCCTGCCTTTTCCTCCAAATTTCCTTCTGGTTTTCTGAGTTAGTATGTATGAGATTACCAATTAAACTTCCATGGCCAGTGAGTCTAGGTCGCGGCTTCATTGATAGCCTTCGACTTTGCTTTCCCAAGTGAGGAGGACACTCAAGGTTTCATTACTGCCATTTCCATTAGGAAAACTATCCTCTCAAAGGAGTACTCCTTATTGCCTTGTCCATTAGGAACATATCTCCTAATGAGTACATCGTATTAATGATGGAGGTGAACCTGGTTGTGCATGTCTTGAATCAGTCTCTCCTTCTGCCATCCTGAACAACTCATATTGACCTGTTCAAGTTTATCAATTTTAGATTTCTTGACTTGCGTGTTCCTCATGAGCGGTTGTAGTGTGTCCCAATGGCTTTGGCATCTTGACAAGGACGAGAATCGATGTATTGTCTTGAGCCGGTCTCCTATGCCAAAGATCAAATTTTCTAGCTTGGCATTTGTTTTGAATTGCAAACTTTCTTCAGATCCAATTCTTTTATTTCCTTTGGAATTTTGAGTATTCCATCAGTGCGGTTTCATAGGTATGGTTGGGCCAATCAGGAAGTACTCCCCAATAAATCAGGAGTCTCGCCAATAAGTGGCCATAATCGATTTTTCACCATCCTAATATTGCCATTGAACAAGTGGATGGTCGGTTGTGAAGCTTTTCTTGTGGCGGTAGAGTGTGCTGCCATTGTGAGTCTTTTCAAGGTGTGAAATCTTGTAACGAAAGACCTTGCTCTGATACCAATTGAAGAAACCTTACCCAGAAACCACGAACCAGGTTCGTGTGAAGTTGCTTTAAGTAACGACAGAGTTAAAGAGACAACAAATACTGAATGAAAACCTCCTTACTCAAAGGAAAAACCTCGTTTTATTAATCAAACTATAATATTGAGATACACTCAATAATTCAAAAAGTCTTATCTCTACTACTCCTCGATTTGAATCCAACGTCTCTCCAAAAGGCCAAACCCACCTTTTGTACAATTCTCACAGGAACTCACCTTACAAGAGACAACCCACTCCTTGTACAACTCTCACAGAAACCACACCCTACAAGAAGCCAAACCCACTCCTTGTACAATAACTGTAACTTACAATCAAGAACGAAACAAGAAGATAGTTTTACACGTTCGAAAACTTCTCACTCAAGAATGTTTTTAAACATAGAATCTATCAACCTTGAAGACTTCAATTGATAAATAATTCCCCTTGTTCTCTGCGTGAAGTCGTCTCTTTCTCCTCTGCTCGGTGCTTTCTATTAGAGTTTTGTTTTCCTTGTTGCAATCCCTTTTTATTTAAGGTAAGGAAGTATTTTTAAACAAGCTCCCTTTAAAGGACAATACTTATTATATACAACTTCCTTCCTTAATAATATTATTTAGGTTTTCCTTATTTACAAACTTATAACTTTAATATATTATTTTGGATTTGACAAATAAACTCTATTTTTTTGATACTTGGCTTGACCCATTTTATCGATCGTGGACTCGAGCTTGGCTTCTTTGCTGCGTACATTTGATACAGATATTGCGCTCTTGTCTATCATCAAAATATGAACTATCGATTCTATCATATTCTATCAAAATACATTAAAATAGAGAGAGGACGACTAACAGAAGGAGAGAGGCAAGCGAGATCACCAGATATATGTAAATCACACTAAATATTTAACATATCTGAGATACCAGATACATGGAAACCGGGAGAGGCAGGCAAGATAAGATATTTTATTTGACTACTCTTATCAAAAAAACTTTAAAGTGCGGAAAGAAATTATAATTCCGAGTGGATATTGAATGGTTACTGTAAATTCAGTGGCATACACAAAAGACAAAATTCGTAAGTGGTGTCAATATTTAATAATAATAAAATAAATAATTGATACAACAACACTATATTGATGACTTGGTTTGACACTAAAGGGAGAATAAGTAAAACATACTTACAACTATTATTGATGACTTAGTTTTAACTATATAACTTGTTATTGTGTCGAGTTCCATTTTGAACAAGTGATTTAAATTACTACAATACTATGCAAATTGTATTCAAGTTCAATCGGTCAATTTAATCCTAATTTAACTAGGATATGAATATTGGAAGATTGAATGTCATCAATATCAACTTCTATACAAAAATTTACTGGAAAAGCCAATGATAATTATTTATCTTTTACTCATATTTTAGTTTGTTTTTCCAGATATATATAATGTCAACTAAGCAGTGTTGAATGACATCCTTAACATAGAGTGGGTCCGCCCTCGACTGTAATGAATTTGCTTTGGCACTATGATGAGAATATGAGGTGTAAAGTCAGTTAGTTAATTTTCTGTTATGTACAGATTCCATTAGTTAGTTTTTGTACAGTAAAATTAGTTAGCATTAAGTTGCTAGAATTAAAAGTTGTTAGTTAGTTTTACATTCTGTTAGAAGTCTTATACATAGGTTTATATTGTAATTTTTCTCCTTTAATTCACATTCAATACAATACACTATTTTCTCTCTCAATTCAGTTACTCTTTAGTTGAGTTCATCATCATTAACAGAGGAATGAAGTTCATCAATGGTGCTAGTTTTGTCATGGTATCAGAGCGAGGTTGATATATCGTAGTTCTTCTTGTTTCGAAATCATTTCATAATCTTCTTCTCTACATTTTTTTGCTAAAAACTTTTCTGTGTTGATTTCAATTGATTTCGATCAGCTGATTGAGAGATTGTGTTGTGAATTCTCTATTTCTGCCTTTTTTCTTCTTCTTCTTGTTCTTTCCTTCTTATTGAGGAAACACATTTCGTGTTTGGAGATTAGCAAGTTTTTCTGATTGTTTTCGTGTTGGATTTTCTCACAAACATTCGTACACAATGACTGGTACTCAAACTGATTCTGTTTCTAGTTCAACTACATTTCGATTGGATTTTACTAGTCTTTTTTACATGCATCCCTCAGAGAATGCAGGATCATCTCTGTTATCTGGAGTTTTCGATGGTACTGGTATAGATTATGGCGAAGGCAAAAAAGGGGTTTTTTCTCAGGAGACTGTCAAGTAGAGCAAACAAGGTTGATTAATGGAGCAATTGGGAAAACCTATTTCTATTATCCTAATGTCATGCAATGGGAAAGAGTGATGATTATGGTCCACATCTTGGATCTTAAAATTCCTTGTCTCCAGAATTGAGGATAGCTTGCAATACGTGAATAATCCAGGAGTTCTGGGCAGAGGTTAGAGGAAAGATACGATCAGACCAAGGGGCAACTTGCATCAATTCAGAAGAGGATTAAGGAACTTGTTCAAGCACTTTAACATACGAGTATTACACAACAATGAAAAAGCTATGGGAGGAGATGAGTGACAGTCTGATGTTAATTCTCCGTGCACATGTGTGATGCTCATGTTGGGAAGTTAAAAACAAAATTACAGAAGCTGAAACATAGATAAAAGACTGAAAATGGATATTGACATGTAGAGGTCGCATTCTTATCGTGAGCACTCTTCCTGCTGGCTAAACTTTTTGCCATTCTAGCCAAGAAGAAAAACAAAGAGAAGTGAAGCCTCATTAATCATACAACCTGATGAAATTTACTCTCTCAATGCCTATGGACAGTAAAATAAGAATACAGGTTACAAGGATTCAGAAAAAGTATAATTCATCTCTAAAGGAGCTGGAATGCGAACTAGTTATGGTAGTATCCAAGCAATATAATAAGTGTTAGAGGCAATTCAAGACAACAGGTCTTCGTTAGTCTGCGACACTTTCCAGAAATCAAGAACACGAGAGAAGATGTTACAAAATTCATGGATATCCATCCATCCAAAGTTTCAAAAGGGAAAAAAAGGAACAAGTTCTGCAACAAATTATGTGTATGCTTTGATATGATCACAACAAGTTGAGAAAAGAGTCTGATGGAAATGGGGAAGTAGATGCCAATGAAACATGTCCACAGATCACTAGAAACAACTACTCAACATCTTGGGAGCTATTACAGCTGGAAATGAGGGGTTTTAATTCTGATAATTCAAACAACATGCTGAATGGGTTGTGAACTTGGTAGGTAACTTGGCTGTTATTCTCTATAACTGATATAGGTGATATTTCGTGTAAATGTGTTAAATAACATGTTGGCTCTTGGATCATAGATTCAGGAGAATCACATCATATGACCTATGAAAAAAACCAATCTCACAAATATTAGTAGAACCACTTCCATACCCTATCTTAATTTCACTCCCAAATGGTTACAGGTTAACGTGATCAAATTGGAGATGCTTGTTAAACCAGCATGGAACTCTGGAAAAGTAGTATTATTGCGCCTAGCTTCAAGTTTAATCTCATTTTTGTTCATTGTTTAGCATTACAACTCAATGGAGTAATTAGATTTGATAAGTTTTCTTGTTTGTTGCAGGCCCTTCTCTGAAGAGCCCTCTGAAACTTGGTAAAGCCTAGAATGGTCTGTACTTCTTGTGTCAAAAATGTCATAATTGCTGCAAATCTGCTGAGAAAAAGTTACCTCATTCTAATTGTCATCTTGTCTCTAAAGTTCACACTGCATCTTCTGTAAAACAATCTCCAATTTCTACTATAAATAAAGCAGATTGTAAGGTTGTTCCTTCTTCTTACTCTACTGATAAACGTCTTTCATTTGTTAATGTCTCTAGTCACACTTATAATGATGAACTTCTGTGGCATGCTAGATAAGGCCATGTACCTTTTGTAAAAATGAGGAATATATCAGCCATACCTGTGAATTTTTCTCCTAAACAACCTTTTACATGCAATATATGCCCTATGGCTAGGCAAACTAGGATGCCTTTTCCAGAAAGCACCTCTACCACTACCACAATTTTTGAATTGCTACATGTTGATATATGGGGACCATATCACATTCCTACTCATAACGGTTACCATTATTTTCTTACTATGGTGGATGAGTACAGTAGGTCCACTTGCACATAGTTACTAAGGTGCAAAAGTAATGCTCTTCAAACCATCAAAGCCTTCATATCTCTCATAGAAAATCAATTTTGAACAAAGTTGAAAGCCATAAGATCAGAAAATGGTTTAGAATTTACCTCAGCTGAAGCTATACGTTTTTTTCAAACCAAAGGTATTATACACCAAAGGACTTGTCCATATACACCTCAACAAAATGGAGTCTTAGAAAGGAAACATAAATCCCTACTTGAAACAACAAGAGCACTCTTATTTCAATAAAAATTACCTATGAGATACTAGGGAGAATGTGTATTAACTGCCACATACATAATAAACAGATTGCCTACTAAAATTCTTCAAAACAAATCTCCACATGAGATACTATACCATAAACAACCTACAAATTCTCTAAGAGTTTGGTGTCTTTGTTTTCCAAACTGTATTAAAAACTCACAAGGATAAACTGTGAACCAAGAAACAACGTCCTCATGTTTGTGTTGCGACCCATTCAATACAAAGGCTACAAAGTTGTAATCTAACCTACCAAGAAATTCACATACTAGAGATGTGATTTTCATGAAAAGATTTTTCCTTTTGTTCTTGCCCCTAATGACTCTAGTTTCAGTTCTGTTTTACAAATGCTCATTCATTCTGTTAATATGCCTTGTATGCCTGGTAAAATAAACATTTTTGCTACTGATGAAATGCTGGACAATCTTACACCACATGAAGTCACTGACAATCAAGTAACTAATATTACTAACATACATGAAACACCATCTGTTGATATACATGATTCTGCACCATATAGTACTTTACTTGATACAAATACTTCTGTGATAAATGATACTTTATCAATATCTACACCACAAGAACCTAGAAGAACTTCCAGAACAGTAAACACTCCTAGTTACCTAAAGGATTACACCTATACCCTACCTAAGTTACACTCCCTCATTGATTCTGTATCTCACAATAACCATGTATATTTCAATAGTCTTTGTTCTGATAGCCAGCAGCTAGTCACAACCATTTCACATGAATGTGAACCTAATTCTTTTGAAGAGGAAATATTGCACCCTTCTTGGTAGCAAGCCATGACACATGACTTTGAAGCTTTGTATGCTAATGATACATGGGAAATGGTCATGTTACCTGATGGAAAAAAGGCTATTAGTTGTAAATGGGTGTACAAATAAAGCATAAGGTTGATGGAAGTGTAGAGAGATTCAAGGCTAGACTGGTACTGAAAGGTTATACATAACAAACTAGAGAGATTACACTGAAAACTGTGTTCATATGTTTTTTTTTTTTTTTTTTCTGGTGAAAAATGGACTAATGGTTAGACACTGATTTTTGGGTTGTTAAGAAAGGTGGAATTGTATCAACTAGAGGAATAGTGCATTTTTACATGTGATGTACATGAGAAAGTTACATTGGTACCTCCACAAGGTCTTACACACGTTGGAAACATGGTGTGCAAATTATAGAAATCCTTGTATGGCCTAAAACAGGAAAGTAGGCAATGGTATGAGAAGCTGGCAAATATTTTGTGTTCAAGAGGGTATCAACATTCAGATAGTGACTATTCCTTGTTTTATAAAAAGAATGGGTGCTCTTTGTCATTTTTTTCTCTATACGTGGATGATATAATCATGACTGGTAATGATGTTGCTAAAATTAATTCTTTAAAGTGTTTCCTGCATAACTAGTTCAGGATAAAAGATTTGGGTAAACCACACTATTTTTTACTGCCTTGAAATCTTGTACAGACATGGTGGTGTTCTTATTTCTCAGAGGAATTCAATTTTGATGTCCTGAAGGATTTTGATGTGTTAAGTTACAAAACTACTTCATCACCACTTGACTGCACTGAAAAGTTAAAAGCCACAGATGGTAAACTCTCAACTGATCCTACTCAATATAGGAAATTGATTGGCAAGCTCAATTTCTAACTAATACTAGAATGGGCATATCCTATAGTGTCTAACATTTGAGTCAATTCATGAAACTCACCAGGGAACGCACATGTTTGAAAGCAAGCTACCAGTACTCAGAATTTGAACACGAGCCAACCATGGGTATTTTTATTTCAAATAAGCCTGATCTCACCGTCAGTGCCTACTGTGACTCTGATTGGGCTGCTTGCCCTGAATCAAGGAGGTATGTTAGTGGCTATCTAGTACTTATGGGAGACAGTCCTATCAGCTGGAAATCTAAGAAGCAAGCAACAATATCCTTATCATCTGCTGAAGCTGAATATAGAGCAATAAGACAAGTTGTGGGAGAGCTAGTGTGGCTTGAAAGGTTGCTAGGTGAATTGGCTATTCAAGGTTCCTTGCCTATACATGTTCATTGTGACAGTCAAGCAGCAGTTCACATTGCCAAGAATCCAGTTTTTCATGAATAGAACAAAAACATATTGACAATTGAGCCATTTTGTAAGAAACGAAAACTAGATCAAGGTTTATCACACTCCAGCTTATATCCACTGATTAATAATGGCGGAGACTTCCACAAGGCCTTGACTGGGGTTCAAAACAATTTTCTTATTTACACAAGTGTTGCAATTACACTAACCTCCCAACTGGACGGGGGGGGGGGTTGTGATGAGAATATGAGGTGTAAAGTCAGTTAATTAATTTTCTGTTATCAGTTAGTTTTTGTATAGTAAAATTAGTTAGCATTAAATTGTTAGAATTAAAAGTTATTTAGTTAGTTTTACATTCTGGTAGTAGTCTTATATATAGGTTCATATTGTAACTTTTCTCCTTTAATTCACATTCAATACAATACACAATTTTCTCTCTCAATTCAGTTACTCTTTAGTTGAGCTCATCTTCATTAACAAAGGAATGAAGTTTATCAATGGTGCTAGTTTTGTCACACTATGCTGAGAAGTATGAAAATGCTTTCTTGGAAAGCTTTAACAAATATATACATGCATGAATAAAATTTGTTAGACCATTTAAGAAAGTTTTCTTGACTATAGACTTTACTAATTAAGATGGAATTTATATGAGAAATTTTTAAACAAAAGAAAGTCAAACAATTTGGTTTTTCCTTGACAGGATGATGATAAAAAAAATGATATAGTAAGTTCAACTTCAAACACAATTCAATAAAAGTAGCAGTCTAAAGTTTTAATCAAGAGATTACTTTGTGTATCAAGTCGATTAAAAATATATAAACAATTAAAATTTAATGCAGAAAATATGAAAAAAAAACTTTTGATAATATATTCAATAAAAATAACTTTTAAATAACTTTTTCTCTTTTTCAAAATGGATATATTTGGATTTTACTCCTCTCCATTACTTATTCTTTCCATTTCTCCAAGTACACACTTGGATAAAAGTCACGTGTCATAATTTATTTAAAGGAAAAATACGGCGAATAAAAAAACTTATACTATTAATTACTCATCATAGCTATAGTAGCTTCATCATTACTACTCGTACTAACATTACATTAATTACGTGGCTGGCTCGAGTTTGTATAATTAGTTAATGTTGTAATTTATAATTCGCTTAGGGATATACAAATAGTATGTATAATATACACTTTTTTCGCCTAATACATAGACAATTTGAATCTCTTTCACTCTTTCCCGCTCCTCACTCGCCTCTCTCCCCCTCTCTCATTTCGCTCGTCTCTTCCTCCCTCTCCCAATCTCGCTTGCATTTAACCAAATGTATCTGTATAATATACAGGTTATTTACAATTCTTACATATAAATTCACGCCTCTCGCCCTCTCTCTGCCCTCTCTCGCTAGCCATATCTCAATCTCGATCGCCTTTCCTCTTTCTTCCTGTCTTGCTCGCCTCTCACCCTCTCCCAATCTCTCTGCCAGTATATACAATACATTATGTATAAGACTCAATTATCTAAACCAATACAATACAATTCACCTTTTCCTCCCACTCTTTCCCCCCCTCTCTCCTCTCTCTCTCAGTTCTTGATCGCCATCTCTCCGCAAATAACATGTAGCTACAAAATTGTAATTATCAAACTCATAGCTAAGAGAAATAATTAATTATTTTTTAAGGGGCGATATGTGAAAGTTCTGTATTTGTAGTTTTAGATGATTTGACACAATTAGGGACTCATAAAGGTGCCAGGTTTCTACTTGAGGATGCAGGTGTATTGTTTGAAGTATGCGAAGATGAAAACAAACCAGGGGCTAGTAGAGGTACAAGGCTCTCATTGCTGATGAAGCCAGTCGACTGCAAGCTGGAGAACGTTACAGAAACGTAGGTGCACACTTCTCGATGGCGTCAGACAAGTGTGACCTTCCAGCCAATGGCCAAAGAAGTTTAGAAAGTGACTTGCCCATATAAAGGGCACTTTCCTAAACATTTGTGACTTTCGTTTTTGCACACTGATAAAAACTTTTCAAGAACTCTCTTGCAAAAGCTAAACACAAAGCAAAGGCAGAAGTATTCCAAGAACAATAGGCAAATCTGGAGATTGGTTTAGTTTGTTTAGATACATTTTGTTTCGTTAAACTGTAACCATCCTGGTCTATAAAGGAATTTGGGGTGTTATTTAAAAGTCTAGGTTGTCCAGGTGGTAGCTAGTGGGTAGATTGTTTCTACTGATGCTTGTTAAGTACTAGAGGCTATACTTAATGTAAGATGGAAACTCTTTCGTAGTTGTTTGTGTAATCGTGTTGACTTTTGCTTTTGAGATTAGTGAAAACGATGAAAAATCCTGTGGAAAGGTCGTGGTTTTACTCCCTTAAGAAGAGGTTTCCACGTTAAAACATTTTTATGTTGATTTTACTGCATTTTAACGTTCTATTAATTTTCTGGAGGTAGTAAGGGACCTGGTCTGTACTGTTAAGTAAAGGCATATCTTCTATCAAGGGTATCAGAGAGGCACTATTAGTTGGTTAACACCAAGCGAAGTGATATTGGGCTCTAGAATGGCAGCCACGAACCCGAAGGAAGTCAGTCACACACAGGACCTCCTCGTTTCAATGGACATTATACAGTTGGGGGAAAAGTTAGAATGCATGACTCAACCTCATGGATTGTGAAGACAGCGAGTATGGGGATATTGACTAGATGGACCATTGTTCCAATGATGGAAGAAAAGGACTGGAGAAGAACCACAAGACCATTACTGTTCCAAAAGCTCAGGGAAAAGAAAATATGCAATGCTAACAGAAAAAGATTGAAAAGGGTTTCAAAGCTAAAAACTTTCTGGTTTGTTGGGATAGGACCCGATGAGTACAACAGATGTGTTCAGGCTTGAGAGTCTGCTAAAGAAGAAATTGGGGATTGCTTGTGGATGCAATGAAGGAAACTGAACAGTCAAAGGAATTCTAAAGATTGACTGCTCACTCACGATATGAAGAACTTCAAAAGGAAGAAGGAGAAGGAAGAGAAAGAAACAATTACAATGAATGTTCACCAAGTTGTCTTCCAGTACAAATGCGCTGACGACAGTCGGGTGAACCTATAAGATGACCAAACCAGTCAGGAAGTGCTTCGAATTCTTCCAAAGTCTTGGGGGAGCAAGGATGCCATTACAGAAGCAAGGACTTTTGAATGGTTGGAACCCTGGATGCCTTGATTGGTAATTCTAAAACACATTGAGATGAACGAAACTATGATTGTCAAAAAAGGAAAGCAAAGAAGGACCAAAAACTCATTGGATGTTGAAGTATAAATCAGATGAAGTCCAGTGATGATGATGATCGGGATCTCTCATCAGTACGATTTCAAAACGGCCTGTGAACAAACACACAATTTATAAAATAGGCACAAATGGGACTCGAAATGCCGACTAACGGTGATTACTGGCTACAAGTGTGGAAAAATTGGGCAACTCATCAGAGGAGTGTCCCTTGCTCAAGACTTGCAAACAAGGAAACATCAAAAAACACGGGTGACAAAGAAAAACAGAAGGGGGACCTGTACCTGGTCACAGAAGATCGTTAAAGTTGCTGCTGATAGGTTGTCAAAAGGCTCTGCTGATGAGGGATTCTTCAAAGAATGATTCAGAAGATCCACGATGAGCCAAAAAAAATGTTTATGCGGTGGTGCCTGAGGAGGAGGAGGGACACATCTTCAATGAAATGTTTTGCTCTCATGGGCACACACAGAAAATGAAAGAAGAGGAAAATCGGTTGGTAACTCTTCTTGACATGAAAAAATGGAATTGGCTCCAAATTTCTCTTAAGAATGAGGAAACTTTGGCCAAAGTCTGCTCGAGTTGTGATCGAGGGTTAACATCTGAAAGAGATACCCATAATGCTGAACTGAAACTTTTAACTGAAAACAAGGTCAACTTGAAGACACAATGTCAAGAATGGTTGTATCTAGCGTTTTAAAGATACTCTGAAACTTAAGAACACGTGGTTGTCAGAGATTACTGAAGCAAGTGAAACGCTAACTGGAAAGTTCAACTAGTGCAAGCTGAAATTAAAGAAAAAAAAGTGAAAAACCTCTGAGAAAAACTTAGTCTTGTCACTGAAAAGAGTAACAAATTAGACCGGAGATGTGAAACTTAAGGAAGAGCTTGAAAATTCTCTTACTTAAGTGACCCAAAAATCCTCAAAAGGTGTGTCAAATGTTGTAAAATCAGAGTAATTTCAATAAGAAAAGGACTGGAAGTCTGAACCATAAGTCTCTTATTAATCCTCACGTCAACGTAGTATGGGTTTGTGTTGACCCATCTGTTGTGTCCCATTGTGGTAAGAATGGACATTTGAAGAATGACTGTGTAGTGGAACAAAAACTCCTGTGGAAGGGTTTTCTAATTATGCTTGCAAGGCGATAAGTACCAATAGAGAGACCGGTCCTTCAAAGCATGTTCACCTCACAGATGTTAAAGAAAAAATCAGATACCCTGTCCTTATGTCCTTTGGTTAGAAATTAGAAATCTACCATATTGGACTAAATACAATCTATCATCTCTTTGTTTGCTACTGGAAATCAAATGAAACTGGGTTCCCAAAGCTTAACAAGTGATTTTGGTGCAGCAATGAGTGAGAGGAGCAGCAGCAATGTTGTGGTTATATGGATAGTGGATGCTCTAAGCGATGCATGGTGAGTAAGAACTTCTCTCACTCAAGGACCTCCAATGAGGAGGTCATGTTCATTTGGTGATGGCACGGAAGGTGGTACATTTTGGGACGTTGGCAAGAGTAGGAGGAAGATCTATTGACGATCCAAGTGACATGTGTACCATGTGGATGGGTTGACAGTACAGCTTGTTGAGTGTGTCACAAATCTGTGACAAAGAATGAGGTCAAATTCCTTCTGATAAATGCACTGTGGTGAGTCTAACATACAACACAAAGTAATTTCACTGACCAGAGTAAAAATCTGTAGGTGGCCAAACTGGACACGTCTCATGGAGATGATTAAACATGTTTTAGTGCTCAAACAAAAATGCTGATCCTGCTCGTAGGTGGGACAGTGAGTCATCTTGATGAACAAAGTGATTTATAAGGACCGGTCGAGGGTTTGCCCAAAATGAGTTGCCTGTAAATTTAACCTATGTGAAGCTGGTTAAAGGGAAAGCAAATAGATACTCTTTCAAGCCCAAGAATCAGGTAAAATCATCAAAAACCTTAGAGTGCTTCATATGGCCTTTGGGACCCTGGATGTTCACCACACCAGGAAAATGGCCAAGAAGTACATTTTTTGTGATGTTGGATATTCAAGATCCACCTGGACGAGATTCTTGAGCTCAAAGGCAGACACCCAGCTGATGAAGCTGGTGGTATTCTTCAAAATGATTCAAAAAACTAATGGAATCAAGTGTTTTTGCGACGCATTAGATTGAT
Organism: Solanum habrochaites; assembly: GCA_027704765.1. Taxonomy (NCBI): domain Eukaryota; kingdom Viridiplantae; phylum Streptophyta; class Magnoliopsida; order Solanales; family Solanaceae; genus Solanum; species Solanum habrochaites. Next base: position 5,085 of record JAKWJA010001459.1, on the reverse strand, counting down.
CATGGGAAACGAGTTTGAAAAACTCAACACTGGCAGATTCTGTATGGAAAAGTACAAGCACAACTTCTCTTACTCAAGAACTCCTCAACAAAATGGAGTAAAGTAGTGGAGAGAAAGAACAGCACTTGGTAAACAGCAAGAATATGATTAGGATCAAAATCTTCCTCAACGTGGTGGGCTGAAGCTGTTTAACACCGCATGTTCTTGTTAACCAACGGTGTTCTAATAAGAGCTGTGTGAATAAGGACCCATACGAACTGCTTCAAAACAACAGGAAGCCAATGCTGACTATCTTTAGAGCTTTTGGATGCGCACGATGTTTGTATGAATAATGGGAGGATATCGGGAAATTTTATCCCCAGAAGTGCCTGAAGGAGTATTTGGGTTGGATATCTTCATCCCGCAAAAGTCTACAGCAATATTCAAAAACGAACTCAATGCATTGAAGGAAGCATTCATTTGTTTTGATGTTGAAAAATGGAAAGTTGAAGAATGAGGATCAAATGATGCATTGTATGATATATGCTCAAAATGCTAACATCCAAGGGATGCAGGTTGTGAAATGTGCAGAATCAACAAAACTGAAAAATGATTGTGATGATCAGAATCAAAGTCTACCTGAAGAGGATTGCTGAGGTTGGAATAGGAGATAGGGTACTGGTACTAACTTCAAACTCCAGCCAGAGTACATCAGCTCCCCAGAAGATGATGTCACTCCTGATGAAAAAGATCATGGATGATCTGGTCAAAAATCAGTCGACTGCAAGGTCAGATGAAGCATTTAGTTCACAATCCTCTGATATCTCATTTCTCCCGTGAATTCTGGAATTCAAACTAGATCCAAAACAAGACATCTAGTTGAATTTCTCAGCATGCATATCATCCCTTGAGCCTTTTAAGATGGTTTAAAGGGACGCATAGGTGGATGTAGACTGAATGGAATCAACTTTATTGCAAAGAAAGAAACTTCCTCCGTTTGTAAAAGAACGTAAGGATATGGTTACTGGTTCCTCGACCTTGAGGCAGCACAATAATAGGAAACCAGGTGGGGTATTCAGAAACAAAACTTGATGGAATGGAAAATGAAAAGGAGTTATACTAGCAATAACTCCAGGCGGGTGGGGCAAGGCTACAATCAAGAAGAAGGAATTGACATGATGAGGGGACCTTTTTGCACTTGAGCCAGATGGAAGCTATTAGAAATTTTAATAGCTTTTGCCTGCTTTTATGGGATTCAAGCTGTCTCAAATGGTGTTTGCACGAGTGCATTTTTGAATGTCGATCTCACAGCGGAGGTGTATGTCAAGCAACCTCTGTTTTTGAAGATAAAGAAGTACCAAATCCTGTATTCGATTCGACTAAGGCATTTATATGGTCATGAAACAAGCTTCAAGAGCATGGTATGAAAGGTTATCAAGTTTGCTGAAGACTGGTTTCTTCACCGAAGAGGCAAGATAGAACAAATCTTGTTCTACTAACAAGAGAACAAAAATGGCTTGTCATTCAAGTTATGTGGAGACATAATTTTGGAGTATTAGAATATCTTGTGAGAATTCTCATCAATGATGGGAAGGGGAGTTTGAAATGAGTATGATGGGTGAGGTTGACTTCAACATTGGGGGCTGCCCAACTTAAGCAATCATTCAACGGAATTTCAATATGCCAGGAGAAGTACATCAAAGAGCTGCCTGAAGGAATTCAATATGTTTGATTCCCAAAACTATTGACACTCATATGGGAACCAACTTCAAGATTATAGTTAGAAGATCTGCTCCCTTGTGAATCATTTACAATTACAGAGGGGAATCAGTGGCTCCTTGCTATATGGCTGCTAGCAGGCCTGAATATTGTGTATAGCAGTTTGGAATGGTGTGCTAGGTTGCACGCATGTTCTCGTTTTGATTCCACACCGAACGGCTTGCAAAAACGTATTCTTAGATACTTGACAGAAAACAGGGGACCCTGGTTCCTTTTATCCTGCAGGTGGGTGATACTTTTGATCTGGTTGGTTTGCAGATGCTGTGATTTTGCAGGTTATCAAGTTGACAGGAAGAGCACCTCTGAATGGCTCATTCCTGGGATCATTCATGATTCTCTTGGGGCACCAAAGCAGCAGAACTCTGTGGCTCTTTCAACAGCTGAAGTCGAATATGTCTCTGCCTGAGCCTGTTGTTCTCAAATTGTGTGGAGTCAGGCAACACTTAGAAGACTTTGGAATCCACATTAAAGCAAGTCCTCTCAAGTGCTGACAAAACACTCAGTGCTTGTGGTATGGAAAGAACCCAGTTATCAATAAAGAGAACAAAGACATTGAGGTCAGACATTCATTTTTTGAGAGATCATGTTGAGAAGGGTATATTGTGTTATATACTGTCCAACAGGAGGGACAAGGAAAGGAACAGCTTGCAGACATATTTCCCAAGGCTCTCAGAAGGATCCATTTGAGTGAAATCATTAATGTTGGGGGTGCTGAGCTCCAGTGCTGCTTTTAGCCTCCAACAGTAGAACTCCTTGGATGGTGATAACATTCAGTGCAGGTATCCTTGTGTGAATCTTAATTAATGACACAAGATCACTTTTTGTCCTTTCGTAGGTATACTCTCATGATAGGGACTGTTCAGCAAAAGAAAGGGGACCTTAGAACCAATTAGGAATGAAGTTAAACTCTATCATGGTACCTCTTGGTACCTGTAAGGTTTAGCATTTTACTTAAATTTTACTTGAAACTAAAAAAAGTTTTGACCGTTGAATTGGAAAAATGCCACGTGTCAGTCATTTGGTTTACTCTGACGATCAGGTTTCCAATCGTTTCTCCCCAACCGACGCATCTAAATCAGGGGATGCCCCTGGCCACCCTGTTGAATTCTTTTAAACAACTGGGTCCTTTTTCTTGAAAACCTCATCGTTCTCTTAACTTTTGCTCTCTCATTTAATCACAAAGGCTTCTCCACATTCAAAGCACATCGTTTGTCCCTCTTTTTTTGTTCTTCAAAGAATCATTCAGATACAAACATGTCTTCCTTCTTCATCTCTTCTAAGCAAATTGTTGGATTGCAATTAGTGACAATGCGGCCCCCATTGCCATTCTTATTCTCCAACACCTGCCTCAAGCCAGACTTCCTCCGCCAACCAGTCCTCCAACAAAATACTCCTGATACCCTTTTCTTCCCAAGATCTAAACACGTCTGCAGTGCCTCACTGACCTGGTCCATTTGAAGACAGTTGCCTGACAACAGTTTGAAGGAGATCTACAAAAAAATAGGGGGTTTCCGAGTCTAAATCCTGGCAGCGAGTGAGAACTCGTGATTGGAAAAAAGCCTGGCCAATGTGATAAAGAGAAGAAGCCCAGAGCAGAACACACTGATGCACTGGAAAGAGAAAGAGGTAAGGCTTCTCAAACCCATTTTTGATAAAACCCCCAAAAATTAGGGTGGTATCTTTTTACTCTTCATTCTGAATATGCAAGTGAGGAAGCACCATTAAAATGGAAGGGTGAGAGTCGAAAAAGGGAAGGAAAAAGGTGTGTGGAGCAGGCCTCCTTAAGAGACGACCCTAAGACAAGGTCTGTCGGCACAAAATTGATGATGGTAGAGCCTTGAAGGCCAAAGCGCACGATCTGCTGCTGCGAGGTCAGAAAAGTCGACGAAAACCTTCAAGGGTATCACATTTTAGGTACCTAAAGAAGAAAACTGGTTGGAGTTGTTGGAGAAGCGTGTTGTTTGAAATTGACGAAAAAGAAAAATAACAAGAAGAAGTCAGAAAGAAAAGGGAAGGGGGTTACAAAGAGGTTGAAAAGTCACAGTCAAAAGGGAAAAGATCTGAGAAGGTGGAAAAAAGAGAGAGGAAGCGGACACAGGGACCTGGTCTCAAGCCGGGAAGGGGAAAGGAAAGTTGAGGGATGTCAACTTGCAGGACATAAGTTGACAGTTTGATGAAACAAAGCAGTACTAGCGGAAGGTGTTTTGATATGGGGATTTATTCTCTTACGGGCAATGGATTCTCTTGCAGAATGGTGGGAGATCCAATCTTGTCTGCACCTGTTCAACAGCAATCCCCCATCTCCATGAAGACGAGGTTCGTGTAATTCTCTCTCCATTACAAGTTCAATTCCTGGAAGAGGGAGCCTCCAATCAAAGTTTTAGGTGAACACAATAGTGATTTCTTTAATGGGAGGGTGGTTGTGCAGAATCCTCAGAGTGCCCTACAGAGGGGACAGGTCCGTTGCTGAACAAAAACATTGCTCTTCAGAATTTGCCTCCCTGATTTCTAAGACTCCACAACTAAGGTGCTGGGTTCTATAAGAAATTATGAGAGTTGAGTAGTATTAGTTCGTCTTCGAGGTGTCACAAGGTGGTTTTTCCTCCACAGCTAAAACAGAGGAAACTCTTGTACTTTGCCTTGTACGTAATGGAAGAGCGTGCAGCTTTGAGGCTCTGAGCCTTCCTAGTCTCATGATGATGTGCAGCTTTGAGGCTCGAGCATTCCTCCACGGACCACATGATTGAACACATCACAAAACAGTTATTGAGAGGAAGGAGTACATTGGAATGGGGGGTATGGATCACTTTTCACTAAAGTATTCAAGCACTTTTCAGGATTCTTGGTAATTGGAACGGTGGGAGACCGTTAAACAACTATATCTGAGCATCACCTTGTTTGAATGTGATGTATTGAAGGCAGAGGTTACCAAAAAGCAAGATGGCTCAACTTCTTGAGGACCATGGATAAGCTTAAAACATGATAATGAAGAACTCACTGGCGGTTGAGTAGTTTAACTAAAGAGGCTGATGAAATTGCTGTGTTGTTGTATCAAGCAGAGTTTGCTTATGCAAGGAGGTGAGGGACTGGTCTTCAGTTGTACAAGTCTGAGAGAAAGAGAACAATGAGTTGAAGGCGAAGAGAGATAATGCTTGCAAGAAAAGAAACGGACTATCAAGGATAATGATGCATGCCAATGCACGATACTATTTTTCCCAGTCCCTATCAACCCCCCCCCCCCTCTTCCTAAATTGCAATCAATCTATCCTGTGTCATTTTCTTTTGTGGCTGGGATGCTCCTCGTGTGATGGATTGTTGTTTGCTTAA
>JAKWJA010001458.1:0-39295 GCA_027704765.1 Solanum habrochaites | reverse complement strand
AAGTTGAAAATCATCTTCGAGCTGAGTTTGAGCTGGCCTCCAATGGAGGTTTGATATATTTTATCAAGAAGAGGATTTGGGGATTTTGTGATTCTCATGGGACTTGTGTGTTTTGGACGTCGGACATGGTGGGAAAGTATTAATTAATAAATTAAATCCAAGCAACTAGAAAAAATACCCCACATTAATTGGACCTTTTATAAAAGTCAAACATTACTTTCATTTTTAGAATTATCTTCGGGGAGAAAATCAGCATCCTGGAGCTATTCCCTCAAGATTTTTGGAATTCAATTTTGGGACAGTAGAGTCCACTACACGTCTATAACACGGACATAACATTTGGACTATGGAGAGCCTACTCTGCGATGCGGACATGTTTTACCCATGAAAAATTTCTTGCTACCTTAGGCAGCTTGTTGGCAAATGGTTTGGTCCTCCTCAAGGACCCCTAGGTTGGTCCTTGGGGATTCATAACCGGACGTTTGGACCCTAAAAATGTTTATTATTAAACTAGGGTCACTTCCACCATTTTTAGACTCCAAAAAACCCTTAAAATAAGGCAAACATACAAGGACACACTAGACCCAAAAACGACTAGTTTACCGATGTCTTGGTCGTACTTTGAGGTTTGACTTCCAAACTGTTTATCACTGACTTCAATAGAATATTCATCATTATTTTAACATATTATTTACTCATACAACTCATGTGAGACTCTAGTTCATCCTATTTCTTTTGGGGGTCGTTACACATTTAATAGATGAAGTGGTAGAGAAAAATAGAGAATGGAGCACGAGGCTGAAGTGGATTATATGGGAGAAACATTTGGTCTATCCTCTTAACTAACTTATGATAGGCATAAATAGATAAAAATAAAGTTTTCCAAGGACCGGAAGTACACCCATAAGAACATGGCGTACTTTGGACTCTCGGAGCTCTTATTGATCCTTATCTTCATCTATCGCATGGTCATAAAAGTAGTGGAAAAATTGAAAACTTTACAGAGTATACACAAAGAAAAAAGTTATTCCACTTAAAAAACATAAGAAAATAGTTTAGGACACTAAGTCCTTCTGCCATCTTCAACATTGACTTCAAGAATAGGGACATAACTTTTATTAATACAAAGAAATATTATTTTATATCGATACATGAAAATACAAAAGTCTTGACGTAAATGCCTTGAACATTTAAGGACACATCGAACTTGGGAAGATCAATCCTAAACTATTCATTGTAAAAAGGATCTTGAGGCATAACCACCTCCCCCATTTGTTAGCTTAAACGATGACAGAAGATGGGTATTAGTACAAGAATGTGCCAAGCTTGATAAACCATGCTTCGTAGTAGTAGAGGATATAGGCTAGGAACCATGGATCAATCTTTTTAAAAAAAACACTTTCATAAGCATTTGATAAAATAGCAACAACCAGAGTTTATATAAGTACATTCAACATGGCTGCCATTCATAACATTTAAAAAGCCATTATCACATTACAGACACATTCAAGTATCTTCTAATACCTTCCTTTATTTTTTAAACCTTACCTATTTTTACCCAAGAAACCTTAGATATCATTAGTGCAATAGCGGAATAGTGTCCTATTCACATCATACCAAAGTATCACCAAGCTCACTATTGAAACAGTATGAAAACCTTCATTAATTCAAGCACACACATTTTCCATTAGGACATAGGATTATATAAAGGAAACACCTTCCTTAAAGAACCATCATCCTAATAAAAATGCCCCCAAGTTCACAATAGATGCAATGTGCAAGTAGCCATTGGGTGAATACTATTTAAACCAATTCTTGCTATGACGTACCGATAGACTAGGAACAAACATTCCATAAGTAACAACACATGAATTTACCTAAGGATAGGAACCCACGTTAATTGAATGACCATATAAAGAACTCATTCATTGTATTCATCTAGTTCAATAAATATTTAGTCTTCATGTACATCTAAAGACAACATATAAGTCAATACTTTAAAATAATAACTATAAATAAAAACAATAGTCTACATTGCATATTTGAAGTTCATTTCATCAATACATCATAAAACCTTATTCATAACCACAATCTAAGTCTACTAGTGCAATGGTATATATGAGCCCATAACTTCATACATACCAAGTAAACAAACAAAGAGAATCACCAGCATCGCCCTTGTTCCTACATCAATTATGACAATAATGCCAACATGCAGAATAATTAAGAAACATCATTAATGAATACCAAATAAGACGATACATAATTTATAATTAGTTATAACAAGTGTGTGTATATGATATATCTAATATATAGATATATATATATATTATATATTTATTAGATATATATATATGTAGATATGACATCCTAGAAATATCAGACAGAAATACAATATTTCGCTATTCTTCTGAATGTATAGGTAAATTCCTAATACTTACCTATACTGGGGAAAAATCCCTAAGGGTCCACCTTGAGTATTAATATTCTAACTTGTATTTGTTGATTTTACATTCGGGAATCTTCACCATAACTGCAACGGACCTTCTGCGAAACCATTGACTCAAGTGTCACCCCCCTTTCACAACTAAACAAAAAAATAACTTAGAAAAAACTAAAAGGAGGGCATCTTACTTTCCAAGGTTGGCCATATACATATTAATAGCATCTAGGTTGATCCACTTGTTAATTTTCCAATGGGGGCACATAATACGGAAACTAGAGATGTTTCAGAACTCCTCTTTAATTCTAACTGGCTATTGTATTTCCACCTTATGTGAACATCGGGTTGATCCTTCCAGAGTGAACCACTTCCTTTTGGGAAAGAAATCTTTTTATTTCAAGTCCACTCGGTGCGTAAGGGAACTTCCCGTTTTTGAAAAGCCTTAAGTCTTTATTAACATTAAAAAAAAAACAAACCCCCCCTCTTTCCCGTTCTCTATTGCAAACTTCATAAGATAGTCCTTAGAAGAATTAACCCAATATAAGAATGTATCAAGTCATAGGTTATAGTGATGGGAATGTGCCTTTCATTAAAAACAAACATCATCTGAGAAGGTCCTTCCATATCATGAAAATGGTGTTAGTTAGAGTATCTTTAAGGAAAACCTTCCAATACTACATCACTATATTTCATTAAAATCCTTCATTCGATTACTTCATGTGGTTTTTACATATATTGATAAACACTTCCATATAACCGTGAGAAAACCACATCTACACTTCATTTCATATAAATTTCATGCATAATATATATAAGGGTGCATATGAGAATTATCTTTCCATTGACACCCATAAAACATATCTACTAATAAGTATTCATGGTTGTGTGTGTATTGGTCACAGATTCACATAATAGAAACATTCATTATTAAAAAGGAGACCTTCCTTCAACGGATCACATCACATATACAATGTCCCTCAAGTCATGCATTTAGGAACCATAGATTATAGACCCACATTTCATTAAAGGACACAAGAGCACATTAAACTTTTGAATAGACAAGTCCCAATAGGTACAAGTTCACATATTCATATAGGAATCATATAGGTAGGGGTTTATTCCACAATATATCATACAACCAAAGGAAAATTAGGACCATACCGAACCTGAATAAATCATCATTCATATTATGTTTTACATTATTAATATACCTTATTCATGATACTTACATTGAGGGATACATACATAACCTTCACACTCATGAACATTCATTAAATTAATTCTTTATATATTTCTCTCAAGGCCATGAGCACCAATAGAATAGTTAGATAATAAGGTCAGCCGTACCATAAGTTTATCAAACCCATACGACCATTCCAATTCTAGTAATATAGGACAAAAAAATGAGTGTAGGTAAAATTACCAGTTCTCCAAGACATTGATAAAATATAGACAATCCTCACGATGCGTTTCTTTTTCTTTAATGAATCAGCAATGGCATTTCAACAATACATCACAACAAGCATAATTGCCTTAATTCTAATTAAAAGAAACGGAGAACCCATTTTTAGGCTTAATGAAGAGTTGGGCGATTCATTGCGTCTTCCTAGGAATATTATTGGAAAATAATCTTAACGAAATTGATTATACATCAACTTATAATTACAATGACTTTGCAAACCATTTGACAATGAACCCATGGTTATATTTGAAATAGGAAATTTTGATTTTAGAAAAAGATTGGAAAAATCTTTTATAGAACTCCTTAGATAAAAGGTTATCAAAGTATGAAAAATTGCCATACCCAATATATTGAAGACCCATGAAAATTAAAGAAGAATCATGTGGAAATCAATCCCTAGCTTGATCTTGAATTCGGTCTACAATAGAATTCTAGAGAAAGTCTTATTAGAGAGGGAAAGGATTTAATTTTAAGAATGAATTATAATTTAGGGTTTCTTTGTTTTGACTAACTTATAATACCCTAAAATAGGTACATAATCGTCCACCCCAAGTAGAACATGGGGACCCCCTGACTGTCTTAAAACTGTGAGTGTTTGCAGGTACATTTGATTGCCACATTGATGGGGCATCATGTAGTTGAATAGCCTTCCTATTGCGCCGTAATTTTAAATGACGTCGTCCTATTGGGGCCCTAAGCTCCACGGGCTAAGTGTTGTCAGCTTCTGTTAATAAGGATCGAGTGTCACGAGTATTCGGGAGCACTCCCCTAGATGTTACCATCTTAATAAGCCGCGAAGAGGGATTATAGACTAGGCCCTAAGCATACATCAGGGGAAATAAAGTTAAAGAATAATGCGGAAATCGAAAAACTTTTAGATATTATAGAAAGTGTATCTAGGAAATGCTCACTGATAATTAGGAGATTAGCATAGGACTCCGTCTTTATGCAGTTCACATAAGATTTCTCTTTTAGCACATAGGAAAATCTCAAATCTAGGCTAACATTAGATCACAGCAAACCATCTAATATAGAATTACAATGGCTTGGGGAATAGCCCTTACAAGAGAATATTTCCACATGATAGGGCTACAGCAATGAGACACATACAGAATGTATAAGTTTTTTTTAATCGTAGACAATACTAATGAAGATAGAAATTGAGCTGTCATGCATAGAACTTGAGGACTCACCCACAACTTCAGGAAAAGATCCATGTCTTCCTTGTAAATTTCCTTGAACTCCTCCAAGGTTCCCCCCCCAAAATAACAACATGTTGTGGGGGAAAAACGGGAGAGAAAAATATTGTATTACTCCATCACACGTACTAACTAAGACTTCTATCCATGAAAATCATTAGTGCCTAAGAAAAGTACACTTTAGTCAAAGTCATTCTTTCTATAAATTTAACCCCACATTCACATATAGTAAGCATTATAAGTAAACTCAACATAATATAAACCCAACATGAAGACAACCCAAGGTGCAGTTGTGCAATGTAAGGGATATAATCCCATAACACTATCCAAACCTAAATATCACATTTAAGTCACCCAATTCATATATACAACATAACCTCACATTTCATCATGACATGATTTATACATATAGATCATACACAAATTGACATACATAACATATAATCAACTTAATCATAAAAGAACACTACTAGGACCATCCCTTAGGATCCCACAAGTTCAATGGTAAGAAAAGTCAGACCCTCCATCATAATAGGACTAAACCTTAAAGAAAAAATCCTAATAAGATTCATATACTTAATTTGTTCATGTTACTTTTACAGTATGGGAATGGAGTTGTAAATAACTGAAATTTCTTTCCATTTGGAGCTGATTGAGCTATATGGTAATCACAGTTTGGTACGTTCCTACACCAAAAGTGGAGGTGAACACTGCCTAAAGGTAACCATTCGTAAAGTAGCTATTCTACGGGGATTCCTCTAGTTAGAGTCTTATATGGGCACATTAGTTACGGTCAAAGAGATCGTTACTAGAAATACCAATTTGCTAAACGTGGGGATTTCTATCGTATGAGACAACACACATCTGGGGAATCGGACTTTCTAATGTGAGAAAAATCCATGTGGGGAAGTTGAAGTTCTAAACATGAGACCGCAATTTCTAAACATAACCTTTTGGTGTGATGAAGCATTTATACTTTAGTAATACATCTTATTTCTAATAACAACTTTTACATAGTCTCGTCGTAGATATAGCTCATAGGTAGCATAAGTGAGAACAATCATTGCACTATAAAAAACCACTAACAAGGTGAGGGTAAACCTGACACTAACATTTATATAATCATGAAAAAACTGATTTTCAATCATATAATATATATTAATAAAATGCAAAAACCATCGATCGCTAATTTAGGTGTCTAGGTTAGGGAAAGGAACACTTATCATCAACATCACAACCACACATTAGACATAGGAGCATTACTATGTAAGTAACTCATTGTTCATAATTCCATTCAAGAAGAACCAACAAATATACCTCCCTACATACTTCCATTACAAAGAATACATAACTACACAAACAAGGTAAATTCAAGAAGTAATACATAGAAATTATAATTCTACGTAATCTCTATACTCATAATCTTCAAGAATTACAATAAAAATTTCAAGGTATAATGAGTTAGGGAAGAACAAGGGTCCAAAGTGAGATGTCAAGTGATTACCAACAATTAGTCATAATGATATAGTTAATCAACAATAAAAGATCAAAAGTCATCACAAGTGCTTAACAATCTCGTTTGGAAAAGATGAACCATGTATAGATAGAAACCCCAGTATTGGGGGAAGTTTGAAAATTTTATTTGAAAGGTTCTTTTGGCGAAAAGAATCTCAAGAGTATGGCTAGCAAAAGAACCGGTAGGTCCCGGATACCGGTCCGGTCCGTTACAATCCGGTCTCGTGGTGGTTCATCCATGTATAAACCGATTGGTTCATAATCCAGGATAGGTAACGGGATGGAAACGGGTTATAACGGGTGGTGACCGTTTCCGATAAAGTCCCAGGTCTAGGGTGCCCGGTCCGATAAAAAATTATGCTCTTTTTTTATAAAACTAAGATGACCGGTTTAGAGCTGGGTAACGACTAGATGGGCCCTAATGTCTCTTCCCTAGGCGGCAGCCAATGACTACCCCACCCCCCGGTAACGTGGGCGAAGACCCCGAAACGGTATATAAAAGGACACTTTAATCTTGGGTTTTACATATAAATACCCCCTAAACTTTCTTTCTTTTAATAACAAATTCAAAAAAAATCACTTCGTCTCTCAAAACTCTTCAACGCTCTACTTCTCTAATGTCGAATCTCGTTAGTGTTGAAATTAGGTTTTGTCATTTTGGTCTTTGGAACATTGTATTGGAGCTTTCCAAACATTCAAACTTTAAAAACTTTTCAATTCAGGCTTTCGGTTGATCATAAATGTCTACTGTAAAGTAGACGTGCGGTCATTCTTTTCAATATAGAATTTACATTTCATTTTATATTCTTGCAATAATTATTATTACTTTATTGATTAATTTATTTGTTTCATTAAATTTTTTGATTTTATTAATCTATTCAATTTAAGATTTGAATATGGTTCCGGTAAAAATGTTGTTCAAAAACAAAAAAGGTAAAAAAATTGCAATTGACCATGTTAAATTTTTTTTTAACTTTATATCCTCCTATAACCCAAAAAATGTTAGTTCGTGTAGATCTAAAACTAAAAAATCTACTATAGTAAGAATGAATACCGATTATTATAAACATGTTAATGATACTATTTTTAATATTTGTAGTTATTCTTGGTTAGATCCTTCTCATTAACATTTACAACGTCGGTTTGGTAAATTTAATGAGGAATTTACTCGAGATGATGATAATGATAATGACATTGATGATTATATTGATAACCTACTTTTGATGTTGATGATGAAGAAACTGAGCCACATACGACTACTAGTAATCCCAGTCCCGCTCCCTTTTGTTGTCCTACCCATGTCCCCCCCCCCCCCCGCGTATATTCTAGGCCTAAGGTAGAACGTGCTAAAAAATTTGTCGTGTGAAAATTTATGACAAGAAGGAAGATACATACAAGCTATATGACTAAATGTAAACCCTACCTTAAATCATAAAAACACTGTGGTAACCGGGGGACAGGACCTTTGGAGTAATCTTTTCATGTCTGGTTGTAAAAATGAGTTTTTGGCACATGAATAAAGTGGTAGACGAAGCTAAACACGGTTACCCCCTCCTTGAAAACTGTAGGATTCGGCGGCTCTACCCTGGTACACCCACAACTTAACTCCTTAATATTGTGTATCTCGTTTACCCAAGTTTACATATAGTAGAGAGAAACGATGCTTGATGAACTAGCTAAACTGATATGTTCAATTGTATTATATAATAAGGTTTGCTAGAAATTAGAATACAATCCCAACGGTTTGTATTTGATTTGTTAAACCCCCCCGTCTTCACTATCTTCATTTCTTATTTTATATTCTATTGTTAAAATAGCTATTAATTATGATGTAGGTCGCTAGAGTAAATCCGTAACAATTATTTCACAGTATTGCATATTGGATAGATAAAAAAGTGGATTAGTGCAAAAAAGCAGGTTTATGAATATAAATGTGTAGGATTTAAAAAAAACTGTTGGTATATAGCTCAAACTATTTTGATATTTATAAATATATGGAATAGTGATAAAATAAAGTCGTATACACTAGATAATGCTTCAAATAATAATGTTTTTGTTGAATTGTTTAAAAAGCCTTTATCTTTGTCTATTTAGTGTTATTATCATATAGGGTAGGCACACTTCAAATATTTTGATTGTTAGATATGATATAAACAAATTATGCTACGGTTGCACCGAAAGTTTGGAAGAGAATGCAGGTCATTTTATATTTAAATCCAAGGTAACGAGTTAAGCGTAGAGATTTCATAATCATGCGTTTGAATAGAAGTCTTCACCTAAAAAAAATATCCCAACAAACATTGTCTTTTGATGGAATCTTTATTATAAAAAAGGCTTGTAGTCTCTATGACTATAGAAATCCCTACAATGATTGTGGAATGTATAGATCAGATATTGGGTCAATAGACTCACTGCTAGTGATTTAGCATGACATGTAGGAACTCATAGATTTCGGTAAAAGTTTTTTACAAACACTCAAAAGAAGTATAACGACTTTATAGTCCATCATTGTACTGTTTTGTTGATTTGTATGGGTTTTCTAAAATATTTAAATTTAAAATAAACAAATTTCAAGAAACTATCACCACCCCCCAAAATGATCTTTCAAAACTTTAAAAAAAATTATATGCTAATTCCTCAAATTATTTAAACCACTTTTTGTTAAATATCTACAAAGATGTAAGGTGCATCAAGGATGGTGCTAAAAAATTTTAACTTTGATGATTGATAGTGAAAAGATAAATTTTCCTAGGTGTCGAAGAAGTAAAGCTAGCATGAAATTTGAACTAGAAAAATTTTAATAGTTTATATTATTTTAATAAAAATTTATCAAGTGATCAAGAACCTGAAGGTGTAGGAGGTAGATAATGAAGATAAAAATGATGCTTATTTAGATTCATATCTGGAACTTAGCACAATAATAGGAATGATTTTTATGGCATATTTTAATCAAAAACAGAACCTAATGAAGATTTTCTAGCTGGTGGAGAAATCGCGGCTAAAGGATTTCAAAAAACTTTTCAATCAATGCTCGAGATTGTAGAGCTTTCTAGATAGTCAATAGCATCAGAAGGCATTTTAGGAATCAAGGTTTCAATTGGAGACATAGCCATTCACTAGCAGCAGATCGCTCGGATGATATCGTATTATTTTTAGAAGATTGGATTAATACCGAGAGAAGAAAACTTGGGTCGTAAACAACAACCGACAAATTTCACAAGTCGATGTTGATTAAATATATGCACGATTATAGTGGACGACGGGATTGAACGCAATCGAGAATTATTCTATTCACCCAACTTCTTGATCACGTTACTGTAGGAATTTGAACTTGATTTAAGAAAGGGATCTCTATCATAGCACAAAACTTTATGTATACAGTATGACAATCAAGTATTATTCAAACGAACTTCTAGAAAGTATGCTTGGGTAGATTAAATATTTGAAACTCTACTACTATTTTTATAAATCAAATAGTACATCAAATTAATATGAATGTAAAGTCTAGGAATTCACCTTTAATTTGTTTATTGTCATATTATAATTTAATATCTAATGTAAAATTTTTATTTTTTGGTGGTTAATTTTAAAGTTGAAAAATGAAAAATCAACTTTATATTATTGAAAATTTAATGTTCTAACTTTCGAACATTGAAATTAAATTTTTAATGTGAAATTTTTAAATTTTTATACCTTTTAAAGATGTGAAATTTAAATTTCAAAACTTGTAAAGTTAGTTAATTTAATGTTCAAACAGTTTAAGCTTATCTGAAGAGTTTCAAATGTTTAAAAACTGTGAATTTTAAAGTTTCAAAACTTTAAACTGTTTTGAAAATAAGCTTTACTACTATAAAAAATTTCAAAATTTAGAAATAATATATAACCTTTCTAAACTATCAATAACTTTCAACTTTGAATTTTATGTCATAAAATTTAAAGGTTTAAAATATCATATTGACGTTAGTAAGTCCCCTAAATAATTAACTTTTAAAAAAGTTTTAAAAAGTATTATTTGTTAAATTTTAAAAAATATTTACTTATTTTAATAAAAAAAATTATCTAAAAATAACTGGTAAAATCCCAAAATCTGGTCTGGTCAAGTTCGGTTTCGAACTGGTTCCCTGGCTGACCGGGACGGATACTGGGAAAAATCCAGGAACTACCAATACCAGTCCATCCCGGTTCTGGTACGGTTCTGGCTGGTGGATCCAAATTCTGTGCCGGTTCCGGTGACTATCCGTTTGACAGTCTGGTATCGGTCCCACCGCCACCCATACTCATGAGTGAAAGAAACAATAACTTAGGGATGATTTGACAAAATATTTATTACGATTTCTTGGTGAATTCATCCCCTTATTGAAGATATATTGTTTCTTCAATTGAGATTTGAGTTTGGGAGAGGGAATATAGAGAGAAGTTTGAGCTAAGTGGTCTTAGGAATTGAGTGAACTTACGTTAGTTGAATAAGTTGGAATCCTTTAATAGTCCCGAACTAACATACATAACCGCCCCTGAACCCCTAATTAATTAACTAAACTCCCTCTCCTTGTTGAAAATTAGACAGTACACCAGGGTTCCAATCGACGACTTCCTTTTTGATGACCCATCAACCAGACCACAAATCGTACTGGAAGTCCGTAGTTTTGGTCACAGACATTTTTTTGGAGCCTTTGGGTTCTTAGTCTAAGTGTTAACCAACGAGTACCATCGACACACCTTCGTTCCATCCAAGACTCATCATTTCGTCAAGTGGTTACACACTTCCAGCGGACTGTTTTTGAGGGTCAAATGTAGGTCCTCCTCAAGGACATTTAGGGTTGTCCTTGGGGAGTCATACCCGAAATTTTCTACCTTAAACAAACTGTAAAAAATGTATCCAACCTTTTCACCAATTTTATCTCAATCCGACTCTCTAAACCCCTTAAACATACTAAGGCACACTAGTTCAATTTTTTCACTAGTCTCTGGACATCATGGTCGTTTCTTGTTGTTTTAACTGTAACACTTTTTAATTAGGTTGAATACATTAATTTATGCTTAATAACACTGTTTTAAGGAATAGTTCATCAAGTGAGGATCTATACTACGTCATGGATCTTCAAGAGTGTTACATTCTCCCCCTCCTAGGAAGATTTGTCCCTAATGACACCTAAAACATTTTAATTGGAGAGGAAAGACTCAATACTAGAAGCCCAACAAACAACAATAACATGAAATCATAATGCCTCATAGCTCATAGGAGTACTTCTCAACTCTACTCAACACATACCCATGACATTACAAATAGCAACCTAACTCACAACTTTAGAATATATGATTCAACTTTCACATTTTCTAAATGAGGAACCTTTTGAAGATCAACACAGTGTTCAACCATGACACATAAGAAGTACCTTGAATTTATGTTTTCATACTTAAACAAGCTCACTACAATTTCATGAAACCCAATATAAACATTACATATAAATGCAAGTTGGCATGAGAAAATATTTCATGAAAACTTATTTTAGCATAAATTTTTTTTCAAAGATACGCATATAATTTAAAACAAAAGCATGTCAAGTTCAAATTATTCACAATTTTATAGAGGAACTACCAAACTAAACTTTTACTAGGAGTAAGAGGATAAAGATTAGGGTAGCGGGACTTTATGTATGCCTCAGACTAGCATATTGCACCCTCAGCTAGATGGTTTTTCCATAGAACTTTTATGGAGGCAACCTCTTTGTTCATAAACTTTTTGACTTGACTATCCAGGATCTCAAAAAGAACATCTTCATAAGTGAAAGGTCTCTACTCAACCCTAACGCTTTTATAGGTAGAATGTGAGACTGGGTCGCTATAATTTCTTGATTCATGGAGAATGAATATCGGATTGAACCGACGGTAGTTCATATATGGTAGGTTCATATTATAACATCATCTTTTGACCAGTTACAAGATCTTCATAATTGACCCACATAACGGTGACTAAGTTTCCATTTTTAACAAAAGTAATCACTCATTTCATGGGTGGCCCTTTCTCAAAGTATACCCAGTAACTTTATTCAAATTCAAGTCTCTTGCTATGTACGCACAAATAAATTTACGACTATAGGCGGTTTTCCACCTAATCGGTTATCATTGAAACATTTCATAGCTCATGTATTATCTCGGGCCACCAGGTATGAAGCCTACTTAACTCTCAACACCACAACAATGGAGATTGGACGCCTCCTACCATAGAGTGCTTCGAAAGGTGCCATAGGAAAACTCGAATGGTTGCTATTATTGTAGGAGAACTCTATCAATGGTAGGTGATCGTCCCAAAAACCCTTGAAGTCAATGACACAAGCTCTTAATATCTTCTAGGGACTGGATAGTATAGTCTGCTTGTCCATTCGTTTGATGATGAAAAGTGGTGTTATGTTTCACTTGAGTACCTAACCCTTTTGAAAAGACTTTAAAAAACAAGAAGTAAATTGGGCACCTGTATCCCAGATGATGGAAAAAGGGATACGATGTAGTCTCACAATATTCATTAATGTATAGTCTAGCATATTCAGTTCACCAATAGAGTAGACTTGACGGGATCAAAGTGGGCAGATTTCATAATTTATCCATAATAGCAATAGTGAGTTTATTTTGCTCAAAGTTCACGGCAAGGTGCACAATGAAGTCCATTAATATATTCCCAATACCAAATTAGTACGACACCATCAGGTGGGTAGACCGCTAAATCCTTTGAGTTCAACCTTTATGTTTACAACAGGACACCTAGCCACAAACTGCACTATGTCCATTTTCTAACCATCTATTATCGATCTCCTTGAGAGCACGACATTCTTGGTTCACCAGAGATGGAATGTTAGGAACAATATATATTCAAAGAAAAACATGTCCACTCAAGTTATCAACATCTGGTACACACAGTCTACCTTGGTACCTAAGTACCCTACCCTTCTTGGGAGAATTGACTCATAAAACATTATGAAACTGATCTTTAAACTCCATCAAAAAGAAGATCAACTTGCTCTAGAATTGCACCCAACCACTAAAGATGGCTCGGAAGGTTATATTAACATTGGAAATCACCTTGTGGAGAATTATCTCCAACCTGCACCCAGCCAGACCAATATGAACATCTTCACTAGCTCTTCCTTACCTTCTTCAACACGAGACACATTACCCATAGTGATACAACTTATAGCATCCCCTACCACATTGTCCATGTCTGGTGGTCGAGGACACATATATCTTAATCCTTCAAAATTCAAAACATCTTCTCTGTTAGAGATTCAACTCCTTTTGTGTGAACGCATATTAAAGACTCTTGTGGTTAGTAAATACATCCACATGTACCCCATATAGGTAATGCCTCCATATTTTCAAATCAAACACTATGACCACTAATGTTAGATCATAAGTTGGATAATTCTTCTTATGCGTCTTGAGTAGTCCAATAGAATAAGCTATCATTTTACCATGTTACATGAGGAAAGAACCCAAACCTACTCGAGAAGCATCAAAATAAACCACAAACCCTTTGGTACCCTCCAATAAAGTCAACGCCGGAGCAGAGGTAAGATTATGTTTCAAATCTTAGAAGCTTCTATCACAAGCCTTAGACAAATCAAATTTAACCTTCTTTTGAGTTAGTGTTGTCTAAGGAGATGCAATAGATGCAAAGCCATAAACAAACATTATTTAATATTTGGTTAAACACAAGAAAATTTGAATATCGGTTGGAGCCAAAGGTTAAGGAAAATTCTTAACCTCTTCGTTTTCTTGAACGACCTCTATTCCCTCACATAAGATAATGTGATAAAGAAAAGCAACCAATGTCAACATAAACTCGCACTTACTATATTTAGCAAAGAGTTCATGTTCCTTAAGTACTTGCATACTAACCTCAAATGATCTATATTCTCATCCTCACTCTTAGAAGATACCAAGATATAATCAATAAAGACAATCACAAAAAAATCAAGGTAATTCCAGAACACACAATTCGTAAGGTCCATAACAGTCGTTGGGACATTTGTTAACCAAAAAGACATGAGTAAGAACTCATAATGACAACACCTAGTTTGGAAAGCCGTTTTAGGAATGTCTTCACCTCTCACCCTAAGTTGGTGATATCCTGAGATCGTTCAAAAAGGCTCCATGGATTTGATCAAACAAATCATTAATCCTAGCGCCGGAGCAGCATACATTCTTAATAGTACCTTCTTCATATGTCGGTATGTCAAGTGACACATATACTATAGTCCATTATCTTTTTCACCTAATGAAGAATATGTATTGGTTGCCTAAAAAAACCCAAGTCGCAGCAAAATACTTGAGTTGAGACTTCAAATCTTTCAACTCGGCCGGATTCCATCCGGATTAAGGCGCGAATTGCATGATGTGTTTTCGGTATACCCGACAACAAATATATGTCGATTAATATATCGTCCCGCTTTGGAAAAGGAAACATTCAGATGGTAAGTCATTTTTCGCGAAATACTATTAGAAATCTTTACTACACTAACATTGAACTCTCAAGGATTGGGGCTTCAGAATTCTAGCGCCATCAACCTTACAATATGATAGAGAAATCCCATGGAAAATACTTAATGCTTTTATACTAAATATTCGACCTCTACGAATTGAGTTTGCCCCATTCTATTCAATGACTGGTTCATAATGGAAATTTGAAAAATTAAATATTTTTGTTCTACAATCTATGAAAAAAAACAAGCATTGCCAAACAATCCATCCCCAAAACCATACCTGAGTAACCAATTATCAAGGTACTACCAAATCGACTAAAGGTTTTTATTGGACCAATCTTTATCGGACAATTCCTACAGACTATCTATTTATGCAACACCCGGATTTATACTACAGCAGTAGTAGCCAAAAATATTTCAATTAATACATCCGAGGTAGGATGTAATAACCCAACTAGTGAAGGTTGGATAGCATCCTTTCCCGAGGAAATTAAGATTTAGACTATACTTCAAACTATTATTACTATGTTCATGTCAATAACTTCGCTTGGCATAAGAAAAACAAATGCATTCTAAAGGGGTGTTTCTATTTAACTAAATAAAATGAAAATAACTAGACGAAATTAAAGAGAAACTAACGGCCTCAAATGTTAAGAGATTTTTTAACCAATTAATAAAGGTTAATAGGGTCTTACATGTTCCCACAGCGTTCATAACTGATAATTCAAACTATACAATTCACTTTCCTAGTATCCTGCATGCAAGTGATAATTTGTATGTTGTCTTCTAAATCCTTGCGTCGGCCATCTAGAAAATTTCACTCCGCCCACCTGGTCCGGTTTCACGGTGTGTGTTTATATCAATAACCTTACCCTTAACTCATATTAAGAATCATATGTCTGATATTTGATAAGATACCTATATACCTCTTATCAATCAATACTAGCCTATTAGATAAGTATACATAGAATCTATAGTCTGATAATTCTTTTCTATTATCTACCTACCTATGCGTCCAAGCAAGTAGTATTAAGCCGATGTCCTTTTGTATAACGTCTGCCATCCGTGACCCTAAAAATATTCTAAGCAAAAGATTATCAATACATGCAGACACTATTCTAGAATTGATTTTTTAATTTAGCTTTCAACCCTCATTATTCGCCTATGAGTTCCCACAACCCTAGTTAGTGAGTTTAGTTTACCATAGTAATAAGCACAATATTCAAAATATGATATAAAAATTCATGCACTTAATCAATGAGGGAAACGAAATCCAGAAGTTCACTTGATTAATCACAAAAATCACCCAACATATCATTGCTAAAATTAATGGAAGATTAAAAGATTCTTCAAAAGCTAAAGTAATAGTAATCACCAAAAGTCTAACAAAAAGTCTATAAAAATATCTAGAGTTACTCACAAGAGTCTAAAATATTCTAGAGTCTACCTCAAAACGAGGGTTTATCGAAACTATTAGAAAAAATAAAACCTAATTATATAAGGAACAATATTTGCTATGGGTGGGGGTTGGGGGGGGGGTTGGGGGCGGGGGGGCGGGATGGAAATCTGTCAATCAACGCGGGTGGCGATCGACGGACATCGTTTAGACGATCATCCTGCATACATGACGAGACCCGTTCTTGGAATTCGCTCGATCCCATACTTGTGCAATTTGTGCTGGTGCCACTTTCATAATACCCTACGATGACGCAGGTCGTTTATAGAAGTATCGTCACAGGCCACAACGGAATTCGTCGCAGCCGTCTCGCCTAACAAAAACCACTACGAACTCTGCGGATTGACGTGTACTGGGAACTACTTACTCTATATCTTTCATGACAAAATAGGAAGACGCCGACCATCATGGATCCGACGGTGCCGTCACGCTTTCCGATAACCCCACACTGGTCAGACTTACCTCTTCCTTCAGCTGCGTGCAATACGATGCAACATACGCGACCCATAACGAGCATGACGGACCGTCCACAAGCTCCGTTAGGAGTCACTTTACTATATATTCTTGCTCAAAACCGTTCCGCCATTCATCTTTTAGACAGAATATCCTGGCAAATAAAGAGAACTTATATAAAAATTAGCACAACAAAGTCTTTGGACACACTAACATGAAGAAGAAAAAGTATTAATCAATACCGATGAAACCCGTGTATTTACAACACCCTCAACTTAAACTTCGTTGTATATGCACTCCTCAAAGCAGACACACTATTTAACTAAATCAAAATCTTATCGTACAATCGTATCACATTGATTTATCCTTCACAATCATTTGGCTATCAAGCCCAATCAATCTCATCATATTATATGCATGACTATCACTATTAGCGCTATGCAATTATGTGGAATGAGACCTGACACAGACAACCATGCACTAACACCTATCCTTTCAATTCTAAAGAAGTGCTTGCCGATTGCAATATTTCCTCGGCTACTTACAACTAGCTGTCCTCACTAAAAAAACAAAAAAACTCCCTAATTTTCTCACACAATAGATTCAGTTTGAGTATTGAGGATTACTTTCAACACTCACTTTTCGAAACAATTCACACTCATTCATACTATAGTGCATAAGCTGCCCGTCATTTCACTGCTATCTTTAAGTTAGCGGTATTACAAATATTAGATACACGATAGGACTTTCTTAGCTTGTAAAATATGCTCAAGTCAGTAGGGATATTTGGTTATTACTTAGTGACTTTTTTGCCTTCCTTGACATATCGGCCTCAAACGTTACTATAACATTTTATTTTGCCCGAGTCCTCATATTCCTTTCACCTTGCTATTTCCTTTTTTTACATTTGTGTAAGTAGACTCTCCTCTATTTCTTGCCCTTGTATTTCTTGTATGTTTTTTTATCTTTTAATTTTCATTAATAATATCTTGAGTTAACTTTACTTTTTTTGATTTCTCTCTTATGATTACAATTTTAACCCCCTTTTTAAAGCATTACCTCATAATACGACACCCTCAACTCATGGATTTGCATGAGTCAAGTACAGAATACCCAAGTTGGGTCAGAGCCCATTTAAAAGGGTTGTTCACTGCCCATTAGCCACCCAACATATATGCATTTGGCCATAAGCTGAGGGTGCACATGTACAAGGAATGCGATGGACCAAGCGGCACCAAACATTATTCGCAGAAAGATCTAGTTAGGGTTGAAAAATGAAAGGTCTAGTTAAGCTCAAAATCATTTGGATACACAGAAGGATATAAATTTCATTTGTTTAAACTTTTATTTAAGCTAAACAATGACGGCTATATTAAATAAGCGCGTCTATATCCTTTCCTAATGGTCTATTATAGCTACTGTTTAGCAGCCGACTAACAAGCAAGTCATATCTAGCCGTAGTACAAATATTGGACTATCCCAATCGTCCTCACACTCACTATAGAAATCTTAGTACTCTACTAGATTATCAGACACCTAGATTCCAAATTTTATGATTAGGTTATGTAGTGGTTAGAGTACTTCTATATGTAATGCACTAATAGCAGCAACAGCACATTTAAATCTACTATAGCCCCAGTCATGCATCATTTTTTTTCCATTTTATCAGGGATTTATCATTTAAGCAATAATGCTTCATCAGAATTATAAAACTATGTACACAAGATATAGAAATGCCGCCGTTTCAATCCGAAAAAAAGTAATCACTCTTTGGTGAAATATAAAAGAACACTGCAAGAAATGAAACCCAAAAGAGATAGTGCATGGCTACTACTACAAACTTCATCCTCAGCACTCACTTTACATTTACCCAACCCCAACAAAAAAGACATGCAATTGTCCCAAGCCCATATATTAAAAAGTTTGAAATACAGAGTTAGTAGGTAGAAAGCCAAAACTAGATGGAGCGCAAAGCTGCATGACGATACAGCAAAGCTGTGGAGTACCAAGTCCCCAGACCACTTACCTCTAGCTAATCTGAGACACCCGCAAGGATTAGGGTCCTCAAGCAATCAACAAACAACTATCTAGCAGTGTGCCTCCACTATACTCCAACATTCTAAGAGCATAGTCGCCATCAGCAGCTAACTCTAAATGCTTGCTCAATCTCTCATCAGACGCGCCTCCTATACAGCATCATCGTGACTCTCCTCGCAGCCTCTCAATCTCTCATGGCGCCCATCCTCTTCCCGCATGACTCGAGCTAGAAATCCTCCTCTCGCCCCTACGCTCTTGGCATGATCTCGAGGGGAAGTTGGTGGAAATCTATGAAGAGTGACGAACAATAGCAGGCCCGCCATCACTCGTTCGTCTGCCAGCAGCTATGCCAACAAGGCCCTCAGACAAGAGCGCCAGCCCTAAGCCTGCTAAGCATCATGTCCGACGTCTGTGACCCAAAGACTGTCGACCGCAGCCTGAAGCATTCGACAGTCCACTCGAGCTGGCCTCGTCGGCTAACACCGCAACCAAAGCGGTCCAAGCGCCTGGATGAAAACTTAGCCGCATCTATTCTGCTCTGTGTGTTGGCACCGTCTCCGTCGACTACCAAGACGCTCTTTTGCCATTTTATCCTTGTTTCCCATCTTCTTTCCCCGTGACTTTATTGCCCGCATGAGCAATAGACCTCTAAGCATCCAATGATGACGATGATGACAGAAGATGGCCAGCCCATCTAGCTTAATTTCGCATGGACCCTAGCAAGCAGAGCACTGGAGCGGCCCGTCGTACAAATTTGATTACGCTAAACTTGTCTGTCAAATAAGTAGTAAAGCGGTAGTAGTCAAGGTAAATATATCCAAATAGTGAGAGCTGCGGATTAGCTTCCCATGAGGAAAATAAGTTTAGACTTAACTTTACAATCTAGTTAGTTAATATTTTCATTCAATTACTTCCTTGGAAACCAAAATGAATTTAAAAGCGGGAGTTTCTCTATTTA
This sequence comes from Solanum habrochaites, assembly GCA_027704765.1. Lineage (NCBI taxonomy): Eukaryota > Viridiplantae > Streptophyta > Magnoliopsida > Solanales > Solanaceae > Solanum > Solanum habrochaites. The sequence goes on along the minus strand of JAKWJA010001458.1, from coordinate 19,298 downwards.
ATTAAATAATGAAAGAACTAGCAAAATACAGAGACAACTAATGCGCTTCAAATGTTGCCGTACTTAATCAATAATAAAGGTAACTAGGATATACGTAGTCCCTACGAGGTCATAACGTGATAATTCTAACTATTAAAAATTCTTCCTAGCTATATTGCAGCAAAGTCAAGAAGTAATGAATTAAATAGCGCCCGTCCGCTGGCAAGTAAATACCCAACCTCGATGAGTGGGTACGGGATATTCCCACGAGCGAAAAATATAGTCTTAGGCTTAATCTTCAATCTAGTGGTACTATGTTTAGTCAATTCTCATTGGATAGGAAGCAAAAAATGCATAACAGAGGGGGTTTTCATTCTTAAATAAAATGAAATAATTAGTGAAATTAAGTAGACAACTAACGGCATTCCCCACTAGTTGGAGTTTAATCAATATAATAAAGAGGTAACTAGGGAGCCTACTGGATTCCCCACAAGGTCAAACTTGATAATTACTAACTATAAACAAGTCTCCTGGTACTCTGCATGCAAGTAGAATAAGTTATGTATTCTAAATCCATTGCCGTGACCGGCATTTAGAAAATTCACTTCTGACATCTATGGTCCGGTAAGTGTGTCCACTATCATATACTCAACCCCCTTACCTTCTAATTAATATCTAAGCATCATATTCGATTATTTGCTAACACGTTATTCACATCCGATACCAATCCATTGATAGCCTATTAGATAGTATATTACTAATCTATACGTGATAATTCTATTCTCCTATTATACTACCTCCTTGGTCCGCAAGTAAAATTTATGGGCTGTAAGTTCGAACGTTGTCGAATCTTAAACAAGACTTCCCTCAGCCAAAAAGAATTATCAGTACATGACCAAGACACTTGAGAATTTTTATTTTAGTACTTAGGTTGTACCTTCATTATGTAGCCATGATTCCACACCATAGTTATGGAGTTTATTTACCCATATTCATAATCGCATACATTACATATATTATATAAGAATTCATGCCACTTACATCCTATGAGAAAGAAAGAGTTAAAATCCAGAAGATGAACTTTGATATATTCCCCCCCACCCCCAAATCACCAACAATAAATTTCTAAAATCATCACGCCATTATATGATCTTACAAATAGTATGTAATAGAAATCACCAAAGTCTAATAAAGAATCATAAAAATATTTCTTAGAGTTCTAAGCAAAGATTCTAAAAATATTTCTAATGATATCCAGAGTCTACCTCAAACAATGAGCATTTTGAACTATTATAAAAAATTAAAAACCAAATTATTATAAAGGCATTCTATTTGCTGCGCACAAATAATGTCAAAACGCGCCATGCGGTCTGACACGAGACATCCCGAGATCGCCATCGTGATGATCACGACGGATCGCTACATGACTCCGTCGTCCCATACTATGCTGCAAGTCTCTACAGCCCTCTCTAATTAACCTCGAAGGGGCAGGTATCACGGAATCGGTCACAGGCACAGGGTACCATACGAGGGTCTCCGTCCCAAAAACATATGACTCTTGGAATTTGATCGCGTACTGAACTATTTTGTTTGATCTTCATGGCACGAACAGCAGATGTAAGGACCCGTCATGGCTACATACAGTCCGGTCAAGCTTCCGTACCCACACTTGGTCAGAATCCCCATCTTCCTTCGCAGCTGCCACTAACAATGAATACCTACGGCACCGTCACGAGCATTTTGGAAAACAGAAGTCACAAGACCTCCGCAGGTTTGCGTACTTTTACTATATTTCTTGCTCAAAAACCTCCGCCATTACATCTTTTAGACAGATTTCTACAGAATTAACTGAAGAACTTTATAAAAATAGCACAAAAAGGCTTTGGACACACGTAACTTGAGAAAAAATATTAATAATACATGAAATCAACGGTATATCAATGGTACAATATGCTCAGGGTAGTGGTTACCCATAACCCTATAACAGGATCAAAAAGTGCCAATGACAAGCAAATCTCCCATAACTTTACTCAATCAAGTAACCCAACAAGACATCATGACTAACATACTTCTCACATACACCATAGCATTAAGAGTATAAGTGTAACTCATACTTATAACATATTACTAACATCACATAAAGTAAAAGTGCACACCAATAAACATATAGTATCAACAATGTGAAGATTACATCAATACTAATAGTACATATAGTATTATAAGCATTTTACATACATAAAACCATACTCCTTAAGACTCCCTTGCAATGTAAGTACTGCCCCAGTAGTGTTTAGGGATAGAGACTCCCATACCCCTACATAGCATAAGGATAAGCCTCCTTAGGTTCATGCTCAGTTAGAGTCTCAATCCCTTTAGTTCATTTAACTTTTGGAAATATCTCTTATCTAACCTACATAAGACTACACGAGACCTAATGTGCGGATACCGTGTAATGAAACCATACACGAAAAGATGGCACAGCAATACTACCCAATAGGTAGTACTAAACAAGAAAATAGCAACATACGTGCTCGATCCCACTAGCTAGTCATATCTATTGGGCAAAAAGTTCAAGAACTCAGAAAGATATACTTCGCGACCCTCTTTATGCTACATGAATTGCTTGTTGGCAAGCATGCCATTCACCTCACCGTTGGTAGGACATCACAGAGGAAGAAATCCGATCCGCCTCATAAGATAATTACATTTGTCGTTACTAAAAATGGCCAATATCTTCCATCAATGACTGCTAGGGAGTTTGCCTAAAGCATGTAGCATTGGATTGGCCAACGATTGCATTGGTAGCGCATATTCAAGAAAGCAAGAAGCTCCTTTAAACCCGATATTCTTGTGATTGCAGTTATTTGATGCTTTGCGGGTATTGACTTCATATGCCCTTTTGTGAGTTCCATATAGGAATGAAGTACATTCTAGTAGCGTGTTTGATTATGTATATAAATGTGTTCCTGACGCCATCGACCTCGCAAACAATGATCTGAAACACATCGCCGAATCAAAGCGCTCGGACACAACTACCTATATAAGTATGAGTTCATCCCAAAATAATTCTTAACATCGGACCATGAACTTTTTTCTTGGAAAGGACAAGTCCGATTGGAACAATATCACTATCCAGATAGTTTAGCAAAATCTGCCGAACCATGGATCAAGTCTTTGTGAAGCAGCCAGCTACATGCTCATAGGGAAAGATATCTACAATGGGTCAGTTTTTCCTAACTCCCTTATAAGAATTCATCTTCAATAGACGCGACATTGATCTAGCAAAAAAACTGATTTTCAGTTCCTTTCTATACCATCACCTTCAAAGTCAAATTCTTAGTAGCAGATATAATACCAACGAATCAACTAGTTGCCTACCTATGTTGCCATAACAAATATCTCAATGCCCCTGATGAGTCAGTATGGTGCTATAACTTTAGCTACGTAGCAAATAAGGAAGCGAAATTTTTCAAAGCAAAGAACTACCTCAGGAATCGTTCTTGCCTCAAATCACTGTGTAGCTCTTCTGAGCTCATTTAGGCTTATCAGAATAGTAAATGGGGGAAGAATTTTGTTTTGTCTTTAAATCTTTTGTAACAATACTCACACCAAGCGCAACCCTACAGCATGCACCATCACCTCAATGGAATTTCCAATCCCGAAAGTAATAGATAAGCGCTGAGGACACCAATTTCTTATTATTAAGTTGCGCCGATCATTGCTTTAAGACAGGATTCATCAAAACAAACTTCCAATACTTTCTCTGAATGTGCACAATAAGGATGGCATGCCAATACTGTGACAAAGTCTTGATGCAATCTCCTGGTAAAACCTGCATGCCCAGAAGCTTCTCACACTTTCACAGAGAATCGTGTGGGAAGTCTCTCAATTACGAGATCGCTTTCGCTTCGATCTAAACTCTATGCAGTTTCGAATGCCCCCGATAGATCCCAAAACATACCTTATTTCACAATGAACTGACAATTTCCTAATTTATACTAAATGAAGACACAGTCTTCACATAGCTCTTAATAGCGCACCTCAGGATATAAATTGTTCAAACAAGCCCGCTCAATGAATCACCAAACACAGAAAAATCATCCCAATAAAAACTTCTATATATCTTCCCCATGTCGGAATATCAACATTATACATATCATAATGTGGCGGAGTGCCATTGACACCAACCAAACGACATTTTTTGCAACGCCCCATCAAAGGTCCCATAATGTGCAAAGTAAAAGTGCGTTCTTCTATTATCTTTGCTATTGCAATAGAAAATAGATATACCGCGTATCCATCAAGAAAATCAGTGAACCAGCCATAAATTTCCTGGCGCAGATCTATCCAACATAACAGATCCAATGAGAGCATAGACAGTGATTTGTTCAGTCCATGCCATTCTAAGTATGCTTGGTATCCATACACACCCTCCATCCAGTATAAAGAGTCCCGTTCATCATATGGAAACAATGTCCATTTTTTTCATTGGGCGACAACAGTCCTTCCTCCTTCTCTTAGAGCAACACACTAAACAGCGCATACCAACTACTATCGGCAATCGGATAGCCATTACTCAACATCCAACAACTAAATTACTTTCACTCTTCACGACCTCCTTGCATAGTGGCCATTTAAGCGTCTCTGGCCTGCCTCAACTTGGCTTATGATAGGATGAGTTGGATTTATATGAGAGCAATACCTAAGGAGGATCCCAATAATAGCCCTCCGACAATATCACACAATATAGCCTTTTATTGAACCTTTTTAGCACTTTCACAAACTCTCAACTGTTGATTTCATTGAGGTCTGATGCAATGAATGATTACCGGACAAAGTGTCACATCTAATTCTAGGAATATGACCTGAGATAGAGAGCGTGGAGAGAGCCATTATTAGCTCTGACTTTGCGAGGCCTCTCTTATAAAATCGACGTTAGACGGGTGAACGAGAAACTCGCGATTCTTCATATCTAAATCAATTTCTGTCCGGTTAAATCCGGAAACATCACCTCTATAAAGAGCGAGAATTAAACGCCCTCATACTACCTTCATGCAATGTCACTCATCCAAATTCATTATCACGTGCGCTAATAGCTTACTACATCTAGGTCTATCTGATTTGTAGTATCTCCGAGGTCTCACCAATGTTGGATCATATAGCACGATACAGATGATCTCACCATTCCTGCCTCATCGGACCCATACCAAATGTAAAGGTGCTTCCTCATTGTCAACCAAAATTTCATCTGCCCCCCTTTTTCCATATCTACTAAGCGCTCGTACCCGTAGACAAGGACATGGCCCTCCCAGAATAATGTAAACTTCAAATGGGCACTTCACAATAAGAATAACATAATCGTCGGAAAGTATGAATGACTCACTTTTACTAAGCACATAGCTGGAGTATCCCATAGGAATTTTTACTGTACCATCAGACCACATCGTAGACGACGCACCGCAGTAGCTTGGAATACACCCCAAACCAACTCTTATAAATCGCTGAGGCGCGCATGGGCTTTATGCTTGCCCCCAAATCATCATTAATCCTTCGCACAGAATAGGTAATAGCCCGCACTTGCCCTACAAGATAGTGAACCGCCTACCCGCGAATTTCTTTTCTTTCTTTGTACCAGGTGCATCTATGCTAGCAATCATCACTTCCATGTGATGCATTATATCATCATCCTCAAAATCTGTAGACCGAATCTTTTCTTAAACCAGATCTTTCATAACTGGCGTAAACCGGGCATTTGTTACTAAAGCTTACTACCAATAGAAGACATGAATAGAAAAGTTGCTAGCGCTCAACATGTTCTAAAATGCCGGATATTTATCATCCTCGGTCTTTTTCACTAATCATCTGAGTGAAATGAGGTTTGGCTAGACGGGGCACCTAAGATATGCAGTTACCTATTTTAGGACCCACTATGAGCCATCTTGACAGTGCTTATCCTCAACTTCATCATTAAACATACTAACACTTTATCATTTTTTTCTTTCTTTTCGTTTATGTACACATTTTTCTATTAGAGGGCAACTATAGGTGGAGCAATGTTTGACTACCACACAAGTAGGGAATATGCCACTACAAGTGTACATCATTTTCAGGATTTTGGCAGGGTTAGCCTAAGCAAGAGTGCCCCGGTACCATATTGTGATTCACAGTCGCAGATATATGAGACATAATTGTCACTCAACGTGCTTAATCGATATTGCATGTGTATCGGACTTTTGCCCAGTACTAGCTAAATCATTCCTCAACCTTTATCTGTTCTCTATTCACTAAGCACATCGGGAACCTCTAATCATTTATGCAACATAATCTCAACTCGCCCCCTACTACCTCCACATACATAGAAGTAACTTCACAATTTTGTAAGGGGAGCCCCCGACTAGGCGCCAACCACTGTCCTCATCATTTCTATACCATAGTTCACCCCGTTATGTTGTAAGTTTTGTCACGCAGTTTGGTTTTAGGCTTCCATCACGGACATAATGACCCTAACGGTTTTATAGTATACACCATAGTTTACTAGACCTTGTTCCCTAATGAGGATCCTTGACGCACCAATTTCTTCTGATTAGAATCTCTGGGAACTCGGCGCCCAAGCCCCCGTCTGACCCTCATTTACCGACCATAGCGAATCATCCTAATAATCCGCACTCATCATTTGTCGAGGTGCGTGGTTTATGACAAATAGTTGACGTGGCATTTATATTTTCTGCACCCATAGTTGACCATGTTTTTAGTACCAACCAAGCCCTCAGTTCATAATCTGAGCATTGTATTAACGAATCTCTTATGTGGCCCTGAGGGGTTACTGACCGTAGAGAGGCACTGCCCACTGACCGAAGGGTATTTCCTCCCGCGACCGTAATCTGATTCTTACCATAAGTACTCCAAGCTTAGATTTCGTTTCGGCAGAAGATTTCTCATAATCTTGCAGAATCCTCAGCATAAGGACACTCCAATAATATCCAACTGCTAATAGTGTCAAAATGCTTTATTATTACCTCAGTAGTCCCCGCTGAAGATTCCTTGCAGTGACTCTCATCCTCCCGGTGATTTGGGGACGATTCTCAAGAATGAGGTGAATCTTACAAGAACTTACTAACTGACTCTCCTGGTACTGCCTACAAAGTTGGTTCACTCTATGTCTTGTAAGTTTTGTTTCTTGGAGACGGGAAAGTAGGAGGGAGCGTGCTAAGAAAACATCCATTTTAGTTGGTTCCAAGTGAAAAATTGAGTTGTAAGGGAGTCAGTGAATATTATAGCAGCCTCGGTAGTATGCTTGGGGCCGTGGAGAGAGAGGGGTACTTTGGTCCCCCAATTGGTGTTCACCGGAGCATCGGTCGGTGGTGGTAGTAACAACTGACCATGAACATCAAACCGGAGCTGGGATGTTGGGATGTTTGGTTTGGATCATCATAAGTACTTCCCAAAAGTTTTATCATGTTGTTAGTGTACGCTCAATGTGTCTGTGGAGCGGAAACAAGGGTTTCTTCCGATCGTGTTTTGGCATACAAGAAGGGTGGTTCTGCACGAATAAAAAACAATAAACAAAGTAAAATCAAGAAAAATATCAACTAAACTATGTAGATAAGTTTAAATGAATCTAAAATCTGCTTTCCCAAGTAGCAGTGCCAAACAATTTGCCTACGCTCAAAACTACTTCTCAAATAAGAAGTATAAAGCGTTCGTGTGTTCAAGTAAATACCCAAATAGTGAGGTTGGGATCGTTCACAAGAGGAAAAAGTTTAGAACTAATCTTCAATCTATTACTTACTAATTGTTCAGTCAATTACTTCCTTGGAAAGCAAAAAAAAAAATGATAAAAGGGGGTTTTTCTATTTCTAATAAATGAAAAAATTAACTAAGAAGTGAAAGAGACACTTAACAACTTCAAATGTTGGAGTTTATCAATTAATGAGGTAAATAGGGTTACTGTGTTCGCCCCAAAAGGTTCATAAACTTGATAAGTCTAACTATACCAATCTTCCTGATCTTGCATGCTATGTGATAAGTTATTTATTTCTAAATACTTGCGTAGGCATCTATCAAATTTCACTCCGCACCCTTGGTAGGCATGTGTTTGCTATAATAACCCTTATCTTTACCTAATATTTAAGGCATCGATATTCGTATTTGAATTATTACCTCGTACCAATCAATACTGCCTATTAGATAGTACACACTAAATCTATGTTGATAATTCTTTTCCTATTATCTACCTCCTGGTACGGGCAAAGTAGCATAAAGGAGAGTTCTGACGTTGGCCACCCGTTAAAAAACACATTAACGGAAAAGACTTATCAAATACGGCAAGAAACCTATCTCTGCGAATTGTTATTTTAGTTTGGATTACCTCATTATTAGCCTATGGTTCCCATAACCCTAGTTATAGGAGTTTAGACCATAGTCATAATACAATTTATACAAAGATCTGATATAGAAGGGAAGTTGAAAGAAGCCGAGCCGCTACATGAGAAAGAGTAAATTTAAAAGTTCCACTGATTAATCAACAAAAGTCACAACAATCCAATGATGCCAGTCTCAAAGATAATCAATAATCTCTAAAAGAGTCTACAAAATAATCAAGAGTTGTCACAATATTCAAAGGTTCTAACAATGATCCTTCGTCTAACCTAATATCCGAGTCTTAATCTCAAAAATGGGTTTTTCAAAACATTGTATAAAAATATAAAACATAATTAACCACAACGACTCGACTTTCGGAATGGAAAGAATCTTGTTCCAAAATGCGGGCTGGGTCGACGACATCGCGATTCGGACGTCGTCGGTTCACGACGGGACGTGTGGACTAGTTGTCCCATAACTTTCGCTAAATTCTTTACTGTTTCTCCTCATTACCCTCGACGGCAGAGGTAGGTATGATGGATCATCAAAGGCACAACCAGTCAGTTGCAGGCGTCTCTGTTCCAAACACTTAAACTCTTAGGATTAGGGTACTTGGGCTACCTTCTCTGATCTTCATGACGAACCTGAAGGACGAACCGTAATGGCTCGATGGTCATCACGCTTTACGGTAAACCCACACTGTCAGACTTTCACATTTCCTTCAGCAGCTGCACTACGCTTCCCACCTACGGACCGTAAACAAAGCATCACGGATGCGTCACAAGTTCCGTAGGTCAGTCTCTTCTGCATTTCTTCGCTTCAAAAACCTCCGCCATTCATCTTGGAAAGATTTTCTGACAAATAAGAGAAATTAATAAAAAATTAGCACAAAAAAAGGCTTATGGACACACTAACTTAAGGAAAAAGTATAAATAATATCGTGAAACAACGGTATATCAAAGTATATTCAGTCCGAAGAAAACTAGGGTTGCTCCCAATTGAAGTCCTTGTCACTAGATCCCATTGAATCATGCGTTTGGTTTAGATTTGTTGGTAGAAACAGGCTTAAAGGATGTTTCGTGCGATGCTATGTTTTATATGTATGTCATAATTAGTGAATCTAAATGATGTTTTGCAAAAATGTAAATAACATGTGTTGGGTCTCTGTGTTGTCGGGATATGGTCAGGGGGCTTACGAATTGAAATGGGGCATGTTAGTTCTTTACATTCATACCACCTGTTATGTAAATCGTGAATGTGCCTGAGATGACATGGCGTCCTGATTAAAGTGATAATCTCTTGGCTAAACGAATACCATGAAAATTAACCTAAACGTTTCTAAATGTACTATGAATTCCGCCTAAGAACCTAACGTGTAATTTCATGGAAAACAAGTCTTAAAATTGAACTCAAATTTCCAGCACCTTGTTTGATTAATTTAGCAAAGTTAAGTGTTTAAATATCATCAAAAGTGAAGAAAACAAGGAGGTAACTGAGGGTTCGAACCAATTAAACCTACATCCGTTAAAATGTTGTGAAAATAATGAATTGAAAAACACTGTGAAAGGGGGATCGCACAGTGCTCCATGGCGGAACATCATGTATGACATAAGAAACGAGAGTAGTGGGGTTCGAACGACAACCTTCTCGGTCAAGGCTTTTGGAAAAATGAAAAGAAATAAGTGTGAGGCAGGGAATCGAAACCCACAACCGCTAGGCAAAAAAAAAGGAGACTTAAAAGAAAATAAAGTGAGGTTGGGGGTGTTCGATACACAAACCTCAATGTATACTCGGAAAAGCACAAGTCAAACGCAAATAAAAAAATGAGGTGTGGGGATCGATACCACCAACTCGCGGTCCCAAAGGATTTTAAAGGAAAGAAGAAATGAAAGAGAAAAAAATGACAATTGTTGGGGCTCGATCTCGGCGTCGAGTTGTGTGACCAAAAATAAATAAAAAGAAAAATTTATTTGTTGTCCAAGGAATTCTAAACCGAGTTCCCTAGCCCAATTTTTCGTATTGATACATAAGTCATACGTGAATAAATGTTCCACATAATGCTTCCTACATAGATCGAAATTGAGATCTTGGCATACATACAAGATGCATAAGTCTTGTACCACATAATCTTAGGAAGTTATGAATCACTTAAACAAACTATGAATGAAGCCTCATGGCTTGTATGTCTAGACCCATAGTCTAGCATATGTTAGAAGTACGTGAACCTTAAGTTGTATGTAATAAAACTATGCATATGAAGAATCAATGATGAAACCCTAGAAGTTTTAATAAGAGTGTGAAGCACACTAAATGGCAAGTGCATTGGCATATGAGAAATGAACATTCAAATAAAAAGGGGTGGGTGTTTGTGGGGTTGATTACTTATAAAAGCAAATTTTCTATGTAATGATTGTGGTGACAAAATGATATGAGGTACTTGTAAAAGATGATAGCCAATCTCGAATGAGTCTAAGTAAATGTACCGAAACGTACATAACCTATGAGAGGTAAGGTCATGAAAAGACCGAGTCTCTATGAACACTCTATTGAAAAATTGAGGATTATACACACTTAATTACTAAAGATGAGATGAGAATCATGTATGAAGCTATGATGACTAATACTAGAAAACCAACATCAATGACAGTAATGGTACTTTATACTGGAACCACCGATTAGGCACTAGCCTTATAGAGCGACTAAGGTTCTTTCGGAAAGGGGCCGAGGTCAAGTAACTCTCATGGAGATGAGACTGTCGCCATGCCAGGTAGGGTTTCTTCTTATATTCCTAGTCGTTGAACCTATAATGCAAATATAGGGATCTGACGGGTGTTCAATTCCGATGTATTGGCTAGCATGTTTTGGGTCACTTTGGCCGGTGATTCAACCTCTTTTTGGTTGGGGGAGACACTAGATTTAATTAGCTAAACTTTCTATGTCGGTTAAAGTTAAAGTTTCCCCATGAATGAATGAGGGAGGAAGCCACAAATATGACACATATGACTATGAATGATACCCAAAGTGTTAGGATAGGATAATCAAGAGGTGATCTAGACTTAAGTAAGGACACTAGGTGTGATCTTGATATTGAACATGTACAGCCCGATTAAAGTCTTTAAACTACAGCCTAGGTATAGATGGTGTTTACACTAGTTTATGAATGAATGAAATGAAGTACATATGAATAAATGAAACAGACTTTGTGTTTGGTAAAGAAGGCTCCCTAGGTGAGGTCCCATATGTTGAGCCCTCATTTTGGGAAGTCTTAATGTCAAGTCCATGATTCAAAGTTTTCATGGCATATTGATGAATGATATGAAAGATGTTATGTGCTATGTGTAAGATGTTATGTGTTGTGTTAAGTAGTATAAGTATGATCATGCATGTTACTCTCATGGCATGACATTCCTAATCCAAATTTGGAAAGCTCACTAACTTTACTAATCCCATTTTTTCAAGTCCACTTACTTGACTTTCCATAATCATGTTATTTGGAAAGAGTTGTTCTTAATCATGCATGTCCTTGGTGTGTGCTTGAATATACCCATACATAGTACAAGTCTGTACTAACCTATACAATTCTAAATTTTAGGTGGAAATGCACAGGTGGACGCTTAGAGCTAAAAGGTTACGTTGGCCAGTTACGTACGTTGAGCTTCATCCTTACTTGGCAGGCCCTCATGCTTTCGGGATGTCTACCGTTATAATATATAGCTTAATGTAGGCTATAATATATAATTGAGCATGTTTCTATATTGTTTTTTTCTACTTCTGTTCAGACTTTGTATTGGTTCCGTTTTGGCAAAAATACGTTTCATAAAATTATGATATGATTCTTTCAATTGATTATCTCTTTATTAGATGGTTGATTTGTGAACGCCAATGATTTTAAGTAAGTAAAAGTTTCAAATTTTCCGCTAAAATTATCCAAGATGATGTAACGATGACGTATGTAGGCTTGTCTATGACCTCTGAGAGGTCAATGACGCCGGTCTCGTCTGGGGTCGAGAATTCGGTCGTGAAACAAAAATTAAAATTAGCATCAAGCATACATCAAAACAAATAGAGATGAGATCCTCCTACGAAAAGTAATTCTAAATCTTACTCAAGTGAGTTGTGAACACCAATAAAATCCCTTCACACACACCTAAGAGTTCCTTTAGCCTACCTAAGATTAGATCATTCTCACTACACACAATAGTATACGTATAATATTATATTCTCTTCCCAAAGGTTATCAAAAGATCTAATTAAGTAATGCAAGAAGAGACAGCCCATACACCCTCTCCAAGCTTACCTATATCATCCTTAAGACTACCTAAGTTTAGATCATGTCCACTTAGTCAAGTTATTTTCCCTATATAAAGTCATTTTCAGACATCCCTATATAAGACATGAAGTGACCGTTTCCGATGCCCCTTTCATACATTGAACTGAGCAAACTCTTAAATTTATCTAGTAAGTACTTAGTCCTCAACATATCTGGACCAACTTAAGTCTTATATTATTAATCTTAAGAGACATTCAACACATAAGGACATTCAAGTAAGTTTCTTGGAGACAGACATAGGAACTAACTAAATCTTCAAAAGGCCCTAATCGTGCAATGTCTAGATAGATCCCTGCCATACCTAAACCTTCATAGAACGTATACAATACTATTAGTATCATATGATGATAATAGGAAATAAGAGACATCTCGACCATGGTAGCTAATCTTGGAATTTTGAGTCAACCATAATACGGTAAAGGGTGTTTTACTTTCCAATAGTAGAACTTTGACATATCACATGTAGGCACATGATTTAGGAATATGAAAAGATTTTTTGTACTATAGCCTCATCCTTAACTAGATATACTTCCCAAATCAAACTAACTTTGTGCTACCCTTTGTTATTATAGATTAATTTACATAAAGGATCATATGAATAGGTTCCAAATCTAGTTCATAACCCAATCATATTTCACTTTACCAAAGAGGGTCCACTAAGGCTACCTACAATGGTCAAGAGGATAGCTCGATAGCTATCCTAAGGATGATTTCATGTCGTTCCAGCTAATAAACTCTAAGTACGCAATCACCAAAAGAAACATCTACCATAGGACTTAAACTTCCAAGGATATCTCAACATTGATCAATGATGAGGCTTCCATTAAAAGACCTTCTTAAAAAAAAGATTCATAGTCAAGGGTCAATCCCCACCATACAAGACTGTTAAGCTTAGATAACTCATATTCCACTGACATGTAGCCGAGTAAGGGACACAAGTCTACCAAGAAAAGACACACCACATAGTCCATATTGGATATATCAAATCATTGTACAAGCACATAGGATCAACAAAGCATACTCACTAGTAATCCTACACACTTCTGTAGAATCGTCAAATAAGTCATCATAGGTAACATATAATCTAAAGAGAAACATCATACTTCAAAATCAACTAATCCTCATAATGACTACACTATTATAGTAAACTGGAGATACACATCATCAACTAGAAGATCTCATTATTTGACTCCACGTAAGCACATAACTCGTCTTGAAATTCATAATATCCACATAATCAAGATATACCATGATAAATCCATAATACAAAAAGTAATGCCGACGTGGCCACATTGGTTCACAATTCATAAAGTAATGCCGAAAAATCCATATTAGTAACAAATATAGCACATAATTACTGCTACTATAAGTGGACCATAACAATCAAAACATAATTCAAGACTTAATTTACATAATATAAATAGAATTAGGGCACCGTACCACCAAATCCACTCTCACCACTTCAATCCATAGCGAAATTATCCAACACAATACTGAACGTCACTTACCAATGGCCATGATCATCAATCAAATTCATTACTTAACATACACAATGAATCAAAGACAACTAAACATAGATTTGTGAATTTAGGGCAGCCAACTAACAACTCTAACATGATTTTATCATAATTCAATAGCGCTAATCAAACTGCATAAGAATTCAAAAGCATTAGACATAATCAATTCACCCATCAAGTAGTCAAAACTAGAAGTGCATGGTTTACATGGGTTCATACAATTTTTAGGTTTAAATCATCAAATCAACATCAATCAAATCATATTACAGTGTTACAAAACTTTAATGCAAGAACCCATGAATAGATTACAAAATTAGACTATTTATGTTTTTTATCATCGTTGAAAATCATTGAAATTGATTCTTTGAAGAAAGAATTTTCAAGGATGAAGAAGCACATCTTAGTTGTGATAGCTCAATAAATTGACGGAGACAACTTGAGAAAATCAGTATTTTTTCTTTGAGTTCAAAGCTTTTTCAGGGAGAAGAATGATGCAGTTTTGTTTTGCATTGAGGGTTTTTTGCTTTGACTGTTGAGTTTAGGGTTATAAAACGTCTCAGTAACCATTGATAAGTAATCCCCAAAGTACCCAAAAACCCCTGCACTTACTAAGACATTTTAACAACTACACGTCGCAGAGGCATTTTAAAATCTTGTTTCTGGATAATTTTGATACAGAATAGTTTGTGACATCCCTATGTCGTAGGGAAAAATATTTTCCCACAACGTGCCAGCTGCGCGACGTGCAGACACTTCAAATTTTTTGCTGGCACGGCAGCTTGGCCTTCTCATGTTTGTGTCCTCTTTGGGGACCCTTAGGCTGGTAACCGAAGCATTGTTCCTAGACACATTCAACCTTTTACATGTCAGGATATGTGTAGGAACCAAAGATACTCAATTTCACCTTCAAACCACCCCTCAAAACTCCACTACAAAACACTACAACACACAAATTTAACTTTGACTAGTTTCCAGACGTCTTGGACGTTTTACCTCCAACTACTTACAAACTTCATATAGTGCCTATAATCACTATTATTAACAATTATAGCACTTTAAAATTTCATGACACAAGTTTTAGGCTCTAGTTCAACTTAGCTTATTTTTTAGGGTGTAACAATACTCCCGCACTTGGGAAATTCATCCTCGAATGACACTCACTATTCTTTAGGCTATTTCAAGAGTAATAAAATCAAGAATAACAGCACATAAATAAATCAAACCATACCCAATACACATATTTTTTAGGAACACCGATTCACATACCTTTTGTAGACTCAAACACAACCACAGATACAAATCAGTTACGCTCAGTATGCAAAGAGTTCAGATAATTCATTTCAAAAAGCAATAACTCCTTCTTAATTACTTAACATGATCCTTTACATAATTTATATACACATTACAACAATTTTCAACCTAAGCATAATTTAGTCAAGTCTTCCAAAACTTAATAGTAAGCTGCCACGCATTATATTGAACATGTCTCTAAATTTCAATAATGCAACTCTTAAGCTATTAATGATGAAACATAGATAATCATATAAACCTCAAATTATAACATAACCATAACTTGATGAAATGCACAATGCAAGTAATCAATAAAATTCAATTCAAACAAGACTCCTAAACCCAATGAAACAATGCAACAGGCTATTATGACTTTCTAACTCTCAAGCTTGAGTTGAATAGATGATATGAGACGATAAATCAAAACTCCAGTACTCACTATACTCACCTACTTAGAAGGAACTCATAACAACTAAAAATAAAGAAACTATAAATTACCTATATCATCTTCATCATCCATTTTTGATCCTCTAGCCCGGAGTGCGTAGAAACGAGCCTTCACTTTTGGAGCACCACGTTTTGGAACACTAAGAGGACGTTGATTACCTTCTTTTCCTCTAGATGCAACAATAGGATAATCTTTCACTTTATGTCCTTCCTTACCAAAACTAATGTAATTCTTGGTACCAACTAGACATTCCCCATAGTGCCTATTTCTACAAGTAGCACAAGTAGGATTACAATTTTGAGAACCTCTTCCCTACTCATGTTTCACCTTAGGATCTCTAGGTTCACCGTGATTTTGATCCCTCTTCATGAATCTATGTTGGTTTTGATCTCGGTCCAGTCCTCTTCAAGTTTCTAGATATCCTACTAAGCTTAGACTCTTCAATGGATTGAGAATACACCATGAGCCTAGACAAGTTCATGTCACCATGAAGCATGGCGTACGACAGTCTTCTTTTACAAGGTTGGCAACACCAGTCACAAACCTACTCATCTCATCCTTAGGGTTAGACAACAAGGATAGAGCATACCTAGACAACCTAGTGAACTTCAAGAATACTCCACAACAATCATATTTCGTTGCTTTAGATTAACGAAATCCTGAACCTTCACCTCCCTCTTCCCACAGGGAAAATACTTTCCTAAGAAAGCCTAATTAAACTCTTGCCACTCTATAGGACCCTACTCGACCGGACTATATCTTTCTATTGAGTATACAACTTGAGCAACCTCCCTCAATTGATACGAAGCTAGCTCCGCCTTCTCCCTAGATGTCAACCCCATGGCACTCAACACCTTATACACACCATAGAGAAGCTCTTGAGGATCCTATCCCACCGTAGAGCCAAGAGAAATAGTAGTATTCATCCTCACAAAGTCTCTTAATATAGATGTCATAGTGCTCTCCACAACATTCACTCTAGGTTCAATACCCCTATTCACATGGGTAGTCATGGCCTGGTCAAAAGTAAGTAAATCCTCTCTAACCTCCCCATTAGTCATTTCGAGGGAAACACTGGAACCTAATTACCATGACCTCCAATAGGGATTTTAACACCTTCTGAAGGAATTTGATCACCTTGAGCTCCTTGAGGAACTTACTCAACATGAGGAAGAATTTCCTAATTCACCCTTCCTTCTTCCAAATATTTATAACCTATAAAAACTAGAAAACGAATTAGGAATAGACCCTTACAAACTCAACTCTATAGGCACGACATAGGATTGAAAGTGAAACTCAGTTGTCCTATATGCTCTCGCCCGTAGATGTGTCGCAACTCACACCAATGGTCAATACTCTATTAGATGTGGCTTTACGAGACTCTTTGATTTTTAAGATCACTTTCATAACCTATGCTCTGATACCAAGTTTTTTATGACCCGAGAGTACCCAATAGATAATATGGCATTCTCAAATCGTGGCATGACTTACTTGACCTATCGAAGGTCTTATACAATCCCTTTGACATAATTCATTGTATACATGTATGAAAAGTAGTTCAGAAGTAAAAAATTTCACATGAAATATCTCAAAACATATTTCATATTAAAATCATAGAAACACTAAGTCTAAACATATGTTAATCTTAGACTAAAGAATCCTTGGGACACGACCCATACAATACGAATATAGAACTACTTAGTCTATTAAAATACTCTGAAAGAAATGGTCACGACCCAACTCGATGTGGTCTTGAAGCGAGTGCCCGTTTTGAACCCACATACAAACCTGCTGAGTAGAACAACTGAAACTAATACAATATGGAATTTAACAAATCAAGCAACCCCAACGTCATCTATATATAAAGAGGACTGTCTCATAAGGAGTCTAACCAGTCAACGCAACAACATACGCGAGCCGACAAGGCCGCGCCATCCACAAAAAGATTATAACATACTAAGCCTGACAAGGCTGCCACAACACAATACAAAATGATGTACGCAGCTGACAAGGCTGCCCTGTACAAGCTTACATCCCCAATGAAACCATTCAGTACAATTATCCAAACATATATATACACCCACATAATGTCCACATACCTCTAAGAGTACAGTAGTGAAACTCGACGTGGACATGGCCCCGACATACCCATAACGAGCAAAAGACTACACAAAAGTTATGGACCAAAACCGATCTGGGCTCGAGAACAGTGGAGTTGTCCCAATCACAGCGATAGATATCCTAGTCCCGCGGGGAGGATCACGAACTGTGCGTCTACACCTGCGGGCAATGAAACGCAGCCCCAGGAGGAAATGGGGATCAGTACGGACAATGTACTGAGTATGTAAAGCATAAGGTAAAGATGACAGGATACCATATGCAAGCGAAACAAAATTTCGCTACACTGTACCCTTTTAAGTGAAATCAGGCTATCTTTAACATATAGGTGCCGCAGTTTCCGTAGTAATGGGCTCGAAAAAATAATCATCACATCATCTCCGTCATCCTCATCATCATTTAGACCATCCTCGTCACCAATCTATATAATATGTACATACCCGACCTCTAGTGAGGGACTTGGTGCCCATATGCAATAAACTCCTGGCAGAACATTACCCGGCCTCTGGACTCGTGAATGATAAATGACTCTATCGCACAGCAACATTATGAGTCAACCATATGCAATTAAAATCATTCTTATAACTCAATAGACAATCAACGTGAACCGGGAGCAAGGAGTATACAAAAGATAAATGTTTTATTCAAGATTATGAACCTCTTAAACGATAAGGAAAGACTAAAACCCACCCATGGGGGGGACATGACTTCTAAGAAGCACTACACATAGGTATGAGAATCATCATAGCCTTTATCAAGCCGATATATAGAGGAATAATTGTGGAAGCAAGAATATATGTTACCTAGACGCTCTAGAGAGGTAAGTATCAAACCTGACCGTGTTATTCACTTATTTTAAAAGTCATGGCCTAACAAAGAAGAAGGACAGCGTTACGTACCGTATAGTCGAGCGCACGTCAAAATTTGGCTCAAGCTATTAATCTATAACAAGCAACAATCGTGCCGCAATTACATAAAACATCACGCTTTACTATCTTGTAAGCTAGCTAAAAAATCTAACGAAAATACGGCAGCACTTCCCCTATTTTCCTTACTCGTCCCAATCCGACAACAACCAAATTACCACGCAATACCAAAAACACATAAACCCAACGAATCATATTAAACAGCCCCCTCCCCAAAACAATTCCATATGGCAACCTAGCGCGAACGGACAAACAGTGGACCGACATCTGCTCTTGAGCGATAACACACGTTACATAATTATACTTCACGCACACAATCCCTGAGTACC
>JAKWJA010001457.1:0-36867 GCA_027704765.1 Solanum habrochaites | reverse complement strand
GCTTTTTGTGTTTGTTTGTAATGACTTTGCTGCAGTAATAGTGAAACCAAGACGGACAGGTGATGGCTCGTCGTGGAGACGACGGACCCCGTCATGGGGTCCCATACATGTCTGACTTCAACTATGTGATGTGTAAACCCCTAAAGAAAGTCTCTGAAAAGTATTATGACGGAAGGAATAAGCAGACGGACCTTCGTGACAAGGACGGTCCATGTCGATGTCAATAGTGGAGACCCTTAGGGGAGAGGTCTCTGACCACACGATGGTTGTGCAGGGGACGGGGACGTCGAGGGTATGACGGTTCCCATGAAGTAGATGTCGTCAGAGGACACTTATTTAAAAAGTGGGAGGGACCCTTAGGACAAGGGGGTCTATGACCAACCATGAGGATTGTGCGATGGGACCGTCGGGTATTGGTTCCGATGTGGTCCGTCCGTAGGTCCGCAAAGGCACTTAGAGAAAGTATGGAGACCTTGAAGATGGGTCTCAACCCGTTCACGACGGTTGTGAAGGTATGACGGCGATCCGTCGAGGGTATTTATGTATACGATTCAGTCGTAGATGTCCGTCACGAGGACACTTAGAATAAAAATGTAGGAGACCTTTAGTAAAAAGGGTCTCTAAAAAACAGAAGGTTGTGCAGGCGGACCGTGGTGGGAGCGACGGTCCGTCATAGATGTCCATCAGAGGACACTTGGAAAAAAATGGGAAGACCCTTAGAACGGGTCTGATGATTTTCATGACGGTAGGGCAGGACGAATCGGCGTCAACGATGGGTCCGCCGCATGTTCCGTTGGGGATCACCTTGGAGACAAACGTACAGTTGGGCTTGGGAATTGGAACATACCTTTATGAAGATCTTTGGGGGTGTACGACGGTTCTCATCGGGGTCTAGTTTGTTCAATTCAGTGATAAGACTGGGGACTGCCACAATCATCACCCACAGACGACTCACTGAATACTTAGTGATAACCTATATGTTTGTCTAACCCAAATACCTTAGTAAACTAGCCAATGCTAAAAGCAACCTATTTTCTAGAGTTTTAACAAGGGGATTTTGAGGATTCTCAACTAGGTCAGGACAAAAATTTGTTGTAAAGAGATGAACCCTCAACTAAGAAATAGGCTGAGTATAATGATAAACAAAAAGCAATGATAGGGGTAGAAATCAGAGACACATACTGAGAATTTGATGAAAAACAACGCGAGGAAGGTCCTTGGCGATCAAGAGAGAATCACAGCAGCAGACTCGGACAGTAGAAAGGAGATATCCAAATTAGGGAATTTGGGGAAACAATTGTTATAGAAAAGGGGGTATGGTCTGAAGTTGGAAGTGAAAAAGGGAGGGAAAATGGGAGAAATGAGGGAAGGAAATGGGTGGAATGAAGGGAAGGTTTTTTAAAGGTTGCCATTTTTTTAAAATTTCCCCACTTGGGGTCGGGTTCCGGGTTACGCTATTAATGAGCAACGAGACACAGACGATCTCACACAGCAAGCTATGGTTCTAAGACCCCCCACTAAACCTTAGGTTGGGGCTAGAAAACTTCACTCAATTACTCCACTATGTCCCGCAACACCCATTGGTTTTTTCTTCCTCTCCTTTAGAGCCGAGTGACTTAAGACAGGAGACAGGTAGCGTTCAAAACAAGGTGCAGTATGAACTGGCGACTCATAGAATGACTAAATAGGTCAAAGGGTGAACGCGACTTACCTTTTTAGCACTGATCGGGGTAAAACATGTATGTATTAACCGTGTGCCCTAGTTTTGAAAATAATTAAAAGACCTTACCTTGGCACCGGACGGAACTGCATGCGGGGGGACGGTCCGTCGCTATTATAATATATCAACGTGCGGTGACGGTCCGTCGATGTGGTCCGTCATTGACTGTGTGCGGAGGTTGATTTTTTGCAGAATTTCTGGTGATTGGCTTGCAAATTTGAGAAACCAGTAGGTAGAAATATGCTAACTATTGACTAGAAATAAAAACTATATGAATTGGGTTGCCTGACGTCATACAGAGAGCGCCTGGAGTTACGTGTCGGCTCGGACACGGAGGACAACTTGATTATCGCCTTCATCAAGATTCTATGCCCTCTATTTGCCAGTCATTCTGGCACAGTGATCGTTAGGCATGTGCCCGCGAAAAATAGGTTTTGTAGGTTTGCATTGTCCACTGTACCGGTTAAACCGCCACACCCTCCTTGGTGGGAACTCAAAACTGCTCCTTGCAGGCAATCCGTTGGGTACTCAAGTAAAGGCCAGTCCCTTTGACTACTTGAGCTGCCCGGGCAGCACCTCATAACGCAATCCTCAGGACATTAGGGGACTGTGTAAGCCTCTCCATGAATAGCACCACGTAAAGCGACCCCAACCACGGCCTTGAACCACAACCGCGGTATCGTGGAGAGTAGAACATCCTGGGAGTGGTAGGTTCTATGGCTAAGCACTTTGTATGTCACAACTGACTCGCTCTTAGCATTGTTGAGTGAATATTAAGAGTTCACCACTACCGCAAGAATTATCGGACTTGGATAAGACCGCACACCGACCTCTCGCACTACTCCCCGAAGAATGGTGGACCTACAAATCAACGAAGGTGTAAAGTGTCGCGTGTGTTTCATTTGTGTCAAAACACCATACACTTTTCGATCTGACTCCACGTCTGGGTCTGATATTCATACTTAAGTGTCTCTTCTGCCCGTGTCTGAGAGCAACGATGTCCTTATCCAAGCTCCATCATTGTGCGATCTTCAGAAATAATGTCTGTACTCTTTTTCACTAGAAGGAAGTTTAGTAGACTCATGACGAAATAACGAAACTTCCGGAAATATGAAGACTCACTTTTACTAGCACTAGTGGGAGTATCAACATTGGCCTTTTTTAATGTTCGATCGGCCATAGTAGCCGCATCGCAGTGGATGGGGTCACCGAAACCCAACTTCTTGTAAATCGAGAGGGGCATGATATTATGCTTGCCCCAGATCAAATAATGCTTTGGAAAAAAATTTGATAACCGACTGTACAAGGTAATAGTGAACGCACAAGGATCTTTTTCTTTGTACGAGAGATCTTCTAGCAATACACTACAATGCTGCATTCTATCATCATTCTCGAAAGTGCCGATCTTTCCGTTTGTAACAAGATCTTTATAAACTTGCATAACCTGGCATTTGTCTAGAGCATCTACCCTAGGGATATTGATAGAAAGTTGTTTCAACTTGTTATAAAACGCCGATATTTACCACCTCGGTTATTTTCACCTAATCTAGAGGAAAGGGGGGCCGGGGTGGTGGTCAGGCAGGGAATTAACTTTATAGGCACTTCAAATAAATTTTCCTTTTCCAGGTTATCTTCTACTCACCACTTACCCTCTACCACACTATCATTATTTTTTATACCATTCCTCTTAGACGGCCATGAGGTGGGTCAATTGGTCTGCTTACCAACCGGTAGTGATTGTAATACAGTGTCCGCCATTTTTGGATCTTGGACAATGTTGCTAGGAAGAGTGCCCGGTGCCAGTATTCACAGTCGTAGTAGATAATTGGGCCATTTGCAACTCAAATATGCGTAATCGATATTGCAGGTGTATCGACTTGCCCAATACCCGTTAACGATCATTAACTCTTTAATGTGCTCATCATTAGCACATCGAAACCCTCCTCATCATTTTGTGCTTGAAACATATGCTCAAACTCACACATATATCTCCATTAATCCCTAGGAGGAACTTCACAATTTTGAGGAGGGAAATAGGGCCCATTCCTATCATTCTATTACCATAGTTACCCTTGTTGAAGTTGTGTCTCAGTGTCGCGGTTTAGTTTTTCATCTCGACATAATGGACCCTCACGGTTATAGTTACCATAGATCCTCCCTTGGTTTCCTTGACCTTGACTCAATTCCTCCTGATTTGAGGCCTGGGCAACTCGGTCGGAAACCCCCCGGGGTTCATTTTTACCGCATTCACGAATTTCCTCATAATAGCATTCATTATTGGTGTGGTGGTTGTAGAAAAGTAGATAACTACATTTATCCTTTTCCACCCCAATGATAGTTTTAATACCAACCAATCTCAGTTCTCGTCTTCTTAGCCCATCTCTATAACGAATACTCATCGTGCTGGGTTGGAGTGGATTGTACTCCGAAGGGATTTATCCCAGTGATCTAGACTTCCTAGTACTCCAAGAGTATTGTTCTGGGAGATTTCTTAACTTTTCGGCAGTCTCAGGCAAAGGAACACTCCCCATATGAACCACCCGCATAGTATACAACACGCTTTATATTATCATCCTGTCACCGATAGAAGTATTCCTTCAGGTGACTCATTTCATCTATCGGTGATTGGGACGCTTCAGAAAAACGAGGTGAATCATAGAAGAACTACTAACTGACTCTCCTGGTCGTGCCACAAAGTTGTTCACTCTGTCTTTGTGGTTTTAGTTTCTGGAGACCGGGGGTGGTGAGTAACGTGTAAGAGACGTCCCTTAGTTATTTCCAAGTGACTTTAGTTATGAAGGGAGCTCAGTGAAACAAATAGCAGCTCTCCTGTCAGTGAGAGAGAAAGACTCTTAGCCATATTACATCCAAGTCCAGAGTCAGGCCTCCCTACACAGCTTTTACACACTGCCCTTACTTATCTTATGGGCATGTGGATCCTCAGAAGTGAGCCTTGAAAACAAACCTATGGAAGTGAGCATTTGCATCAGACTACTAGTTACCACAAAGGTGTGGCCTGGTGGTAAGGGGGCCCCAAGACAGGCCCATGGAGTCTTGCCCATATTTCATAGCCTCTGTCGTATTCTTTGGGAAGTGGAGCGGGGATTTTTGTCCCCTCTGTGGTTTTTTCCACCCGGGAGCATTGGGTAAAACTGACCATGAACTACTCGGGCTGGGATGTTCTGGTTTGGATCATCACATTAATACCCAAGTTTTCGATTCATGTTTACGTAGTGTACGCTCTAATTGTGATATAGGGAAAACAAAGGTTCTTTCCTTCTACGGGTATTTGGCATACAAGGAAGACAGTTCGACCCCAAATTAAAAAAACAATGGAACAAAGTAAATTAAGAAAATATCGACCTAAAACTATAGTAATAAGTTTAAGTTAATCTAAAAGCTACTTTCCCCGGCAGCCGGCCAAAATTGATACAATCAAACTTACTTCTCAAATAAGAAGTTAAAGCGGGTCGTATCAATAAAGGAACCCACTAATGAGGTTGGGATTCTTCCCACGAGGAGGAGGAAAATAGTTCAGACTAACTTCAATCTATTATTCCAATGATTAGTCAATTATTTCCTTGGAAAACAAAAAAACAATAAAAGAGGGGGGTTTTATTTCTAAATCAATAAAAATAAATATCTAAATATTAAAGTAAAAACTAACAGATTCTAAATCTTGAGTTTAATCAATAATAAAAGTAAAAATAGGGTTTATGTGTTCCCCACAGGTTCCTAATTTGAAATTCAACGATAACAATCTTTCGAGTATCTGCATGCAAAGTGATAACTTATCTATTTCTAAAATCATTGGTCCGACATCTAGAAACTTTCACTACGCACCTTGGTCCGGATACGTGTGTTGCTGTACTAACCCTACCTTTACCCATATAAGCATTTTATTCGATATTTGGGACTAAAGTTATTACCTCATACCAATCAATACATAGCCTATAGATAGTATACACTAATCTTATGTTGTAATTTTTCGTAGTATCTACTCCTTGGTCCGGCAAGAAGTAGCATTAAGGCGAGTTCTAATGTTGGCATCCGTTAAAAAAGACTTCTAAGCGAACGAAGTTCAATGCACCGCACGACACTATTCGAAAATTTGTTATTTTAGTTAGATTTTATCTTATATAATCCATTGGTGCACAACCCTAGTTTATGGAGTTAAGTTACTTCATACTCATAATCACCAATATATCATATATTATCGATATTAAGAATTCATGCACTTACTTCAATGAGAAGAACAAAAAAAAATTTAGAATGTACTTTGATTAATCGACAAAAAGTCACCAACAATAACTCCAGACATAGTGTAACATCCAAAAGTCTAATAATCATAATAAATCTACTGACAAAGAAATCTAACATAAAAGTGTCTAAACAACCAAGAGTATAACTATATGAGGTCTAACCCCAAAAATGAGGTTTTTACAACTCTTTTATAACAAAAACAAAACCTAATAAAAGAAGGACTCTAATTGCTGGAACGTCAAAAACGTGTTGGGTCGACGGGACTCGTGCGGGCCGTATGGTTATATGGGACCGTAATGGACTCCGTCATCCCATACTTTGCAAATTCTTCTGTTTGCTCTCTTCATACCCTCGACGGAAGGTATGAAGAACCGTCCAAGCACGATGGTCCTTCGAGGGTCTCCGTTCCATAATAACTTGAATCTTGGAATTTGGTATTGGGCTACTCTCTGATCATCACCGACGAACCAGCAGGACGGAACCATCATTGGCTACAACGGGGCCGTCAGACACTTCGTAACCCCACAATTGGTCGGACTTCCCATCTTCCGTCAACAGATTCACTATGATCCACTACGGACTGTCACAGCAGACGGGATTGTTCACAAGCTCACGTACGGTGGTAACGTTTCTGGCATTTCTTGCTTCAAAAACTTCCGATTCATCTTTTAGAACATATTTCTGCAATAAAGGAAACTTACATAAAATCATACAAAAATGCTTTTGGACACACCATAAAATGAAGGAAAAGCATAAAAATATTGTTAAAGCAAGGTTTTTCAAGGGGCATATATGTCTTTTATGTTTTCTTTGAAGGATGTAATAGGGATAAGTATTTCTAGTTTCGTTATTGAAGTATGGGCCGCTTGTTCCCAAGTATTCTGTCCTTAAAGATGATGAGAGTGAGATTCAGTATTTACCACACTTCACCTTTTACTTATGAAAAGACTTTATTATAAATGCTTATATTTTGTGAAAAGTTGTATTTGCCACTAACTTTTGCACTATGTATAGCGAACTGAATGGTATGTGAAAGGCTTGGCTATAACATAGAACCTCTTCGAGACCGGTACGAGTATGACTGTGGTCTCACTCCAAGATGCCGCCTGTTTCGCTAACTTATAGGGTGTGTTGTTTGGGATGTGACAAGCTTGACTAAGTTGTCACGACCCCGGAGCACCCATAGTCGCAACACAACGTACTCAACCTTTCTGAGGTTTTTTACCAGCCCTTAGACATCATTCATCGCATATAAATGAAAAGTAGTGCGGAATTAAATTTTCACACCAATAAAACAATTGTTCAAATCTCTTTTATAGAAACATAGGAAATGCTAAGTTTCCTTGTAGCCATCTTAGACACATGAATATCTTGGATACAGCCATAATCTTTAAAATGAAATAATCAAAAGTCAGTAAAAATATCTTTGAAAAAAAGCTAAACATAGCTATGTCCTCGAATCATGTGGGACATACCAAGATTTGGTTGAAAGGATGCTTTTTCTAAGCATTACTTCAATTGTCTCCTCACTTGCCACTTACACCTTTAGAGATAAAACAATATATGGAATTAATACATTGAATGCACTAAGTATGGTGACATGCAATAAAATCATGCTAACACAAACATTTATTCATAACATGCTTTTGTATGCTCTTTTGAAGAAAACCTCATAAAACAAGTATAAGAAACCTCTTTCAAGTCAACATATACATATAAGACATATTTTAAGTAATCCAAAATGTAACACTATCATCACTTAGGAAACCACAAAAGCATATAAACCTCATACTAAAGGTTATCCTATGACTTACTTAAGTAAGACAAAAAGAGACCGCCCATACACCCTCTTCAAGCACACATAAGTAATCCCTAAGACCACGTAAAGTAAGATCATTCCCTTTTTATCGTTGAGAATCTCTATCCAAGGTTACTCTAAAAATCACTTGAGTAAGACATGAAGAGACCGCCCATACACCCTTTCCAAGCCCACCTAAGCAATTCTCAAAGCTACCGTAGATAGGGATCCTTTTATTCAACATACATTAACTTAAGCCACCAATGTTCATTAAGCCATTTAAGAGACATCCACAATTAAGGACTTCACATAATGGTCATGAAGAAGACCCAATAACCTTTATACTAGCATCTTAAAAGCCTACTCGTGCCATGTATTGATAGCGTCCCATTCCACTACCTACACATTGTAGAACTTCTCCAACACCAGAAGCATCCCACACGATAAGAATAGGCATTAACCGACATAGACCATACTAGCTAGGCATGAATACAGAGTCTACCCCACTCCGAGGGAGGGTGTTCTACTTGCCAAGGGTAGAACTAGGACACATCCCATGTAGGCACATGGTTAAGGAATATCAAGGGTTTCTTGGTACTCTAGTCTCAACTTAAATAGAGTCACTGCCACAATCATACTCAATCGGTGCTTAGACTTAGTTCTCATAGAGTAAATTCATCACAAAGAAGCATATTAAAAGGTACCATAGTTTAGTCTTACAAAAATAATAATACCCCTTCCAAGGATGAGTCCACTAGGGCTGCCACTCAATGGTTACAAGGATAGCTCAATGACTTCCTTAGAGATGGTTTCTTTTCGTTCTAGACAACCTACCCTACGTCCATCATTGACACAAGAAGGATACCATTACAACTTTCAACTCCAAGGATTCTATAACCTTCTTTCTATATTGAAGGTTTCATCTTATTGACCTTTTTCACATGTTCAAGGTTCTACATCAATCACTCATACACATACACGACAAAGGTGCTTAAGCCTACTAAGTCAAGAGTTCACATTCACATAATTTTATATATCAAGTAAAGGGACATAGGACTACCAATCAAGACACACACATCATCATCATATCATATGTTCAACAATATTCAAGTACCATGTAGGTATCTACTATGTCTACCTAACAAGATATACTAGCATCATCTATAAAAACATCACCATAGTCTATCATAGCCACATATAAACAATTAGAGAGAGTCATGCTTTCACTTCACACACATGCACCACATAATCTACAAGCAATAACATGATAACATCACCATTCACATAATAATGCCGACAAGGCCATATTCTTCACAATTATAATACATAAACACCACCAACATAAGTGGACCATACTAATCAATACAATTCACTACCAATTCTACACAATATAGAAGATATTAGGTCAACTCACCATCTTTCCATCATCAACACCACTATTTCTTAGCCTTCTTAACCAATTCACTTCACAAAGGCTCTTACCAATAGCTATTTACACAATTCTAAACCAACAACTAAACCATACCAAATGATCCAACAATACAATATGAATACATCAAATTAGGGAAGCCTATATAAAATCCTATCATGATCTATCTAATCAATAGCCCAAAATACAAATATACATAAGAAAGAAAATACTAATGTTAATATAATTAAGCAATGATCAAACACCACAATTAGAACCCAATTAGGAATCATGAATCCATGGGTTCGCTATAGTTTGACCTTAATCATTCCCTGTTAACAATAATTCTATCATTAAACCTTTGATTCAAAACCGTTTAATGACAAACACCATGTCTAAGAAGTTGAAAGTAGAATATTCTATGATTTGTCAACATCTTTGAAAAGCACATTTTGAATTGCAATCACTTGAAGAAAAATCAGCATGAAAACTACTACCCAAACTCATGAAAATTAATACATGAATTTGATTGAATGAATCCACGACAAATCAAGCTCTTAGTTTCAATGGAGCTCGTAGAGAGTTCTATTTGTGGTTCGTGGATTTTTATTTTGAATTACTGAACTCTACTCTAGGTTCTAGCTTATAAAGTAATTTATAAATACAAAAACTCCTAAAATAACCCTCCAGGAATTTATCTTTGTATGCTATGTATTGCCCACATGCCCGCCACTTGCCGAAGACCGCACCTGTAAAAATGCAGGTGTCCATTAGACGAGCTTTAATGACAAGACTACTGGGCCGTCGCTCAGTCATGTTTTTTCTGAGCTAGATATTTGGGGATTAATATCCCATAATATTGGGAGCCAGTCCCCCATACATGGGGTGTAGGTAGGACGAAGGGGCCATCGTCTTATGGTCGGGTCGATTAGTACTGGTGCCTAGGGCAATTTGCGACATCAAGTTTTGGGTCCGCTCCCTCTTTAGAGCCCGGCTCGGAGTGTCCTTAGGGGTTGGTACTTGTCCTCCCGGAATGTATTCAACACGTATACGTTTGTGCCGTATCATGTTGAGGTAACCAGGGGTCTCCTATCAATTTGATCTCCAAACGACACGCTAAAACTGGCAAAGTCCCACCTAGAAATAACACATAACGCATACAAAGGCAAACTTTGCGAAATTTCTTGGACATTTTTTGTGACAATTGTGACCATCCAACTCAATGACACTCAACCTATTCTAACACTATAGTTCATCAATGGCATTGTAAGACCAATGGTCATATCAGATGAACACCATGTTGAGGGTCTTTTGTAATCTCGATATGTGTCATGTGAGTAGGTGTTACACTAAGTATCGGGAAAACATAAAGATCGCAATGGGTGATCAGGGCATCACTGGTGTCTCGTTTAACCGTGGGGGGGTTGAGACGCTTCACATCTAATAAAATATCCTGGGCATCGGGGTACCGAAAGTAAAACCTTACAGATTTCTGTGAAATCCTTAATTTTAAGGGGAACCCTATCCAAAATATAGAATTTTCAAAATCGATCTGGCCTAATAATGTATGGGAAACTGTCTGAAAAATTTTTTTAAAATTCTGGCGACATTCCCAATCAAACTTAAAAAAGGAACAATGTATATCCACTCACTTGTCATTTACTACCAATGGCTAATAACAGAAATCCTCATGTAATCTCTACCAAAACACTAAGAACATCTACTATGTGTAAGAAGTCGTATAGACATAAGAGAAGAGCACCGAAACATGTTTTCAATCATTCCAAATAAGGTAGGTCTAATCGTAAATAAAGTAAGATCCAACCCCAAAATGAAATTGTATTCAACTGAGAGCAATTGTCAACGGTACTCTTAACAACTTTGATTATCCAAATATAATCAGTTATTTAGAAAATGTAATTTTTCCAATCACCACGGTATTGGTCTATGATCTACATAGATATTCATAAATGCTATGCATATGTCTCTATAGATGTCCTCAAATAGCTTCGTACATGTATCCCTTCCAAAATATTTTAAATAAAGAGTCTTTGTCCCCTCTTACTTTTAATGAATATCAGTGATTATACTATGCATATGTCTCTATAGATGTCCTTAAGTAGCTTCTTATATGTATCCCTTCCAAAATATTTTAATTAAAGAGTCTTTGTCCCTTCTTACTTTTAATAATACTCATATTATTAATTCAATGTTTGAACAATTTCTCATAAAATGAACGGCTATCACTATTATTATTAAAAACCCCACAAATTTAAAGTCCTTGTGGTTGCTTATATACCATTATACCTTTTACATAATCTCTTGATGTACTAGACTTATCCACCGTGTGACCTATCAAATGAATATTAATGTGGTCATGTGCCATCCAATTTAAACTATTCAGTTATTGTCAATATACCTTTACTCCAAAGGTTAAAAGTTCATTATACAAATCTTATAAAAAGTCATACCCTCTTAAACGTCATTAGAAGTGATGCATTATACTTTCTTTTATTACTACTACCTCCCCCAACCCAGTGCGGTTTCCCCTCTCCTCCCATCTCATGATCAGTCTCCCTCCCCTCTTACTCTCACTCACCCTCACCACTCTCTTTTTATTCCTGCTCTCCTCGTCTTCCCCTACTCTACATACACTTCTCTTCACACTCCTCAACATTATATCATAAGCTACCGTTTTGTTACTCACAGACCTATTTACTTATCGTAAATACCCAACAATACACATCATAAATTACCTTGAATAAATACACCTATAAGTTAATTATAACAGTCGAATTCATACCTCGACAACTATTTTTACTGACGTCAACCTCAATCACCTTTTTTTTTTATCACGCCAGATACACGCTCCTAACAAGTTCAGGTTGAGCAAATCACAATCCCTGAAACACTCAGATCTCCCCAGACATTCATGCACCATCCCCCTCTAACTCTTACCTTCTTAGTTCATTTCAATTTGTCTCTCACCGTGGTGTGAGAGAATGAAACAAAGAAGAATTACGCTTAACATGAATCTCACGCAGATATGATGAGAAGAATATCAAATTCGTAAGTTCCCACTACTCCTCCTGAGCTCCAGTACATAGGACTCTCCACAAGACTCTACTCCGACTTGACTCTTGTACCTCGTTAGGAAACCGATATGATACCTACCGAGGTCTTCGTGATTCCTCCCACATTTTTCACATCCCACCCAAAATCCAAGTCGTGTATGACAACATATGTTTGTTCCAAAGCACAATGGTGCCACGACTCCCCAAACTTTGGCACGCATTCTTTCAAATCCACACAAATCGTTCTAAGTGGTGCAAAATAACATGTAATATCCATACCTCCTAATTCTCATATCCTTAACGTTCTGATCACAGTCTCACTCAAACCATGACCCGCTCATACTCCTAACATTTTACACTCTAGCCTTATCCCTATCCCTTTCAAACCTTTCCTCGAGCAGTTTTGATGTTAATAAGCATTACGAGACGACCGTATCTCTACCAATAACATTCTATCTCATCAGATCCAACCATCCCTCATAGGAACAATCTAAACAATCCACACAACCAACAATGATCCTTCTCAAGTACTCCACAACATAACCCATCATAAACCAAAACTAGGGGTAGATGAGGTGTAGGTCCGACAATATCCAAGAGCGCAGTGCCAATCTACTCCTTCCTAAGATAAGCCCGTAGCATCCACACACATTCCCTTCTTCTCCTCATTTTCACGGATCACAAGCGCTCCACAGACATTTGCGTGCTCAAACCTCTCTTACCCACACTCCTAATCATTTGCTTTCATACCACCCACGGTGGGCCCCCTCCCTCCGACAGATGCCCGGCCTCGGCGTCCCCCGAGAGGACTAAGACTAGTCTCATTTCAGCCACACATTCGCCCTATACATGTCATAGTTAAATGCGGAAAAATTAAACCAATTCACTATATGGGTTTCATAGACCTCTCACATATTATTAGGAGCCCTACTTAGACTCCTCGACATAGGAATCTATACACAGCTTCTCGTTGACATGTATACATAACATAAAAGAATTGAGTCTATGATACCATCTCACATTAAAGCATCTAAATGAGGTGGACATTCGGGAGCATAGCCCCCAACAAATCTCTAATTGTCCCCTCATAGGGCTTTACCAATACTATCTTTACACTGAGAAAGAACAAATGATCTTAAGACTATAAGCAAAATCTGACTAGGCTAGCATAGAAGGCAGCATCCTCGAAATGTGTGAGACTCACCTATCACCTGGGGAAAGAATTCCCAAGGTGTCTCCGTCTCTTCAAATTTGACCCCTGGTACACCCTCCAAGCGACCGAACATACAATTGTTGGGAGAAAAGGTCAAGAATATGAGTTAGTACCACAACTGCCCATGTACTAATATAGGATATGCACATATAATCGTTGAAATCATGCTTAGAAGGGAGATTTTTTTTCACAAGTCATGCTAAAGAATCACTTTTTTAAAGCCTTAATGCACCAATAGGACACATACAAAGGCCAGTGATACAATAGTCATTGACAAATCCAATTGCAACACAAGACAAACCTCATCATCAGTCCACAGTCAACATGGTCATCTACAACTAAGGTTCGTATCAAATGAATAGTAAAGCATATCAAAAGCATATACGAATGCAACTCCAACATATGCACACCAGACAAAAAAGTATTACAATAGTTCATGATTATCATAACTCATAGACCCTATACACAATCTCATCCCACCATCAGTCAGTGCTGCATAGTAAGTTCCCATAACACCACATAATCAGTAACAAGGAAAAAATAATCATATAATGCCTAGGGACATCTTCATATAACCCATGCATCAATGAAGGATTCATGATGCATATAGACCATTAACATGTTCATAATTGCAACTACATCAATATCGATCATCAACTGTAAGGTCCACATACATCATATCAATTTACTTATAAGAGGCATAAGAACGACCACGCTAGACTTCCGTCAAGGCAATTAGTGCAATGTCTGGTATTCCCATACCCCTACCGTACAGCTAAGAAGAACCCCTTGTAAGTCACCGTCGTTTATAGTTCACTTAATATTACTTTCATTTTTACTTCGGGAACCAGTCGCTAACTGACATATGACCATGTGTACCTAGCTCATGGAATTGGGTGTCAATGACCCTATACCGAAGATGGTGGTCTTTTTTCAAGGTAGGACCAAAACAGTCCACATAGAATTCTTAGGGTGACTCCACTAGCTGTATCCGATAAGGCAGCATAGTTAAGGAACTACGGAATATATCGTGAACCTCTACATGCCCAGTAGAAATTGGAGCTCATCTCATAGAATTTGGTGAAATCTCTCCTTCTAAGGAAGTGAACGCCGTCTCTCTTGTCAAGCTTCCCGATGTCTTTATGCCCGAAAGTCCCTTTTTTTGGCAAAATTGTCTTTAAGTTCTCATTGCGTAATCAGTCATAGCTTAATATAATCGGCCATAGGCGACTAACCCTGTATATTCAGTCATTATCTCATTAAGTATTGCTGAGAATGTCCCCTTTCATTCAATCCTTCATTGTGACGATTACCAACACCACAGCAACTCAGACATAGTAAGGCATATAAGTAATTCACAATCAACCTTATCATCATAATCTTAATCATAATCTCACAATTCCTACGTGAATACCTTAGGTTAGATCATCATCCCCAATCCCTAACAAATATGATCACATATAATACCTCAAGTGCCATCTACTCAGATTGAAACCATCACCTTGCATAAGATTCAATTCACGAGAGTCTTAACCAAGTTCCACCTTCAAACAGCCTTCTCTATGATATTACCCATTCATCACCATTATCCACTACTCACCTCATCATCATCATAAATATAGTGATTGAACAATAATATAACACATGCAATGATCAGAATAGCTCTCATATTTTTAAAGATCTGTCTATATTTCCTTTGCACACAACACCACACTATTTGCTGAGTGTTGTGAGGACACACGACTGATATACAATACCACAAGGACTGAAACACCTTCCCTTGCTTGATGCCAATTACCATAATTGCCTTGCCATTGTGCTGATCTTATGACTTTTTATATGACATCCAAACTGTGTTTTGATATACAATTTTTTTTAGTGCTGCACCAATAGATTTTCAGAACTTTAGTTGTACCACATGATCAAGTTTATCTTTATCTGGCAATCTCTACAATTGTATCCCCAAATAATTATGCCCTTATTCCTTCCTTTATAACATGTAGGAATTTATAGCCCCCAAAGCTCTAAGTGTACAATCAAACCACTTCTGTTGCCGTCTATTTCACTACTAGAATGATAGTCCTATTCTCGCTTGGCGAAAGGACAGACATACACGTATTTACTGGCGACTGGCAATCCATGTCTTTATTAACTTACTGTAAAATCGTACTGACTTCAAAGTTGTGAATTGAAGGATGTCCTACTTTTGTGCCATCGTTGGTAAGCCTGCCATTAAGTTTTGGTAGATCTCTGAATCTTAGGTGGTCTATGCAGTCCAGCTTCTATTTGAAACAGTACAAAACCTCCTTACCTTCTTTACCAGACCCCTTCCTTGCCCACTGTTTGAGGTCCTGAAACACACAAATCAGGATAGAACGAACAAAACAAGAAAGTTTTTGACTGGATCCTTGGATAATGATAACAAATTGCATTTGAAACAGAGAGTAAATAATACTACCATGCACAGCTCATCTGTAAAAACTACACGCTTTCTCCCCACAGTGTAGATACACTCAACAGGATAACCTTTGCCTTAGGTAGAACTTTCCCTTTCACTGTTGGGCTTGAATACAATCATGAGTTCATTCATATAATTTTTCCTTAGCTGACTTAATATGTTAGTATCACAAGAATATATTCAATTCTTGTGTAAGCATATGAGGATATCAAACGTGGGCCATACACTGAATAGAATTAGCCTATTTCACATCTCATTATGTGTAAAATTCCTGAATCTGTTTGTAACTAACTCCCCGGCAGGTAAAAGTTTTGTCCCTTTGCCCAACACAACATTGTTGATCTCTTTACATTTTCCTTCACTACTTGTGGAAGTCTTGTTGTACGCCCACTAGACCTGCTTCAACATAGAATGATGCCAATATTTGAGAACTTCGTACTGATATCCAAATCCATCATACTTCCTATCCTTGTGTGTAAATCCTGGTTGTTGACCACCACTCCTTTTCTTATTCCTTTATAGTTTCCCTTTTTATGTGCATTCTAGTCTGTATCTCTCTATCAACTAATCGCGAGTTTTCTCTATGTGGCCTAGTATAATGGCAAATAATCAACACTTCTTCTTCTTGCTCCCCTTTGATAGCCTGATTATGGATGTTGTCAAGCGTCCTATTCCACCTGCTTGCCACTGGATTAGATTTCCTCCTACTTACATACACCCATGCTAAATCTTGAATACTCATCTTCCACTTCATGTCATATACTTGATTAATAGTCGGTTTAATTCCTGTCAACATGATCGTCACACTCCTTCTTCTCTATCCTGCCTGTTCCTATGAAGCATTAAGACACCTCAGAAATTAAATCAATATTAGCTGGTCATAAGGGTCGCTCATCTTTCACAACCACTTCGGGCATATACAGTTGGCCGGCTGAATAACACTCAATAATCTCATCCACAAATTCTTCTCACTTTTTGTGCAAAGTAAGTATATACACGAATCAGTTCCTTGTGTAATCGTATTCGATCTCTCTCTACCTGCATTTGATAGATATACATCCTCCGATTCATTTTGTCCAAAATCCATTATCTCTTATAGATCTTCCCACACATCAAAAGCCACGTGTTGCTACAGAAATCCCGCGGAGAAGTTCTTTCAATTAAACAGAATAATCAGCCATGGACGTACTATCGCATTGCATGTCTCGCCATTATGTATTCCTAGCATTCTTCTGTGTACACAGGACTGTACCTACAGGCTCCTTCACCAAGCCATACTTCCCGTTTTCGGTAACAAGTGGATCCCCTCTCGCTTGAATCGGCGCCAAGTTCACATAATTTTTAGATCCAATTAAGCTTTGATAGGCATCAACAGAACGATCCTGATACAATCGATGGACCTATGTATATAATGGATCAACTAATCATCGATCTGTATGTAACATGCCTAAATTCTGAAGAAGAAAACAACCTCCGATCTGATTACTTGGTAAATGTCAGGCAATGATACTCTGTCACAACTCTAGTTTTACAACTTCAACTGATCAAGTCAGTGGCATACAACCTACTCTGTACCATATAAACTTGATCATGAACTGAGCATTCGGTCATTGTTGAAGCCTAAAATGAAAAGTCTCTTTATTGAATAGTGAAGAGAAGAAAAGCTAAAAAGAGTAAGAATACAAGTGATATTCACATATATTTATATAATGTTCACATCATTCTAGAAACTATCTAGATGACCTTCTAACAATCTTCCTAACAAACCTTCTACTAACTAACTAAACCAATTTAGCTCTGTTTTTACAGAAAATAACAGACTAATGGAAACAATATAAAAAGTCAGTACAAAAAAACATAAATTGGAAACACTACTTCTCTTCGACACTTCCCGGTCCCTGTCAGCTGGAGGGTGCTGGATATTATACAAAACCTATCCTGCTAACCAATTCAAGTGTTGATCTTCCCCAACTTGTTAGTGGTCTATCTACACAACCTTCACATTTTTTAGATAGGCACATATATGGGTTTGCCTTTCCATCTTCACTTAGTTCGCTTATAAATCACCGATCTCTCTATGTGTTTACGTTCGCTCTGAGATATGGATTTGCTTTGCTAATTGAATGCAGATTTGCTATCACTCAATACTGGTGATTGTGGTTTACAAACATAGGAACATTCCATGCTACGCAAAGGACCGTGCGACCAAGTATGTCTGATACAACTGAGGCCATGCTCCTATATTCCTGCCTTAAGGCTGAACTTTCGAAAATAGTTTTGTTTCTTTATGTACTTTTCCAGATATCAGGATTCACCAATTCATCTCCCCACATATCCTCGTAACAGATTTCTTGTGTTTGGCATAGCCCCGACTAAGAATCACACAATCCACACAAACTAATTTTGTGCAACCTGAGCCTTCACAAATTCCTTGACTACAGTGCTTATTAAGTATCTAACAACCCTGGTTTCAGCCTCTTAATATGACCAACTTTGGTAATTGCAAAATAAATTGACTTAATTCTGCACAAATAACCGAATATCAGGTCTAGTGATTGTTGCATATAGTAGCTTCCACAAGTAATCTTATGTAGGAGTAATATATACCTTCAATACAACATCTCTCAGTGAACCCATTATGCCTCTGTCATATCTATTGATGTTAGTTTGGTGCAAAACTCATAAAGGTGTGGCAGTTGGTTTTGCACCATTACGTCCTATTTCAGAAATGAGCTCCAGATATCTTTTCTTTTGATTTAAAGTCACTACTTTTGTAATCTCAAAGACCTTAATGCCCAGAGTATTTAAGCTCTCCTAAATACTTAGATTAAATTGCTGATGTAAACTTGTTTTTGCTCTCTATAGCTAGTAGCTCATATATCCCACCGTGATATATAGTAAATCATCAGCCTCCCCAAAATCACAAACTTCCTTCTGTCCTTTTCAAGTGAACACCATGCACATCCATAATTACTCTGACAATCTGAAATCATTGGGCGGAGGTAGTTTTAATGTTCCATTGGCTAGATGCCGTGTTTAAGGCCGTCACACTGAACTTGAGTAATTAACAGACTTTGATGTTTGTCCTTCTTGTCTGAACCTTGAGGCATTTTCATATCACTTCTTCTTCTAACTCCCCTTGTAAGAAAGCATTATATACACCATCCATTTGATACCAACACCAACCTTTTGATATTGGCCAAGCATACACATCACTACCATCACCATTTTTGCAACAGGTGAAATGTGTCGATAATCTAACCCTTCTTGTGGGTGTACAACACCTTTCTGCAACTAATCTTGCCTTGAACCATTATACCCCTTCCCCATTAGCTTTGTACTTAATCTGATACACCCTTTTGAACCAATTACCTGCTTTCCTAAGGTAGTCAGACTACCTCCAAGTGTTGTTCTCTTAAGGTGCTTGATTTCAGCTCATGGTCTGACACCAACCTCCAGCTGTTGAAGCTTGAACAAAAGTATGTGGTTCCACAATTTAGTGAAAATGAGTCGGTAGCATTGATATGTAGAAGTTGTACTAACTATATGACAATAGTTAGCCATTGATATCTTGTCCTTTCCATTTCTTGATGCTGCTCACTCTTCATTCAAATAGGTTGCCTTAGACTTATTGATAATCTTCTTGCAGGTTGAGTCGAATCTGTGTAGTCCTCACATATAATGCAGTTGCAGATGGGAACTATCAACTCTCAACGCAAACTATGTGTCTTTGAGAACTGTGTTCTTAAGGGACTGGCCATGAATCATCTGAAAAGACATCCTCTGGATCTCTACGATTCCGTTTTGTGCAGGCCGTTTTTATCCAGATGAAAAGATCATGGTATAGCAATGGGAAACACCTGTTCTTGAATCTACCATCTTGCTGAACCAAACTGATGGTACTTACAATGCAATAACGAAATAGCCTTTTTGTGTTTGCGTAGTATGGGATAACCCAATAAGGAATACGATGGCCTGGCCCTTTTTGAAACTTTATTCTCCTTTTGGGCGTAATTGTAGCATTACATATGCAACCAATTTCATACGTCAGTGTGACGGTGGCTAAGGAACTTTGGAGACATTCACTCATATGGGACAGTTTGCCTAGTCCCGATAGATGATACAGGCATTCTATTCATTAAATATACTGCAGCTCTGCACATCTCAAGAGCCCCGAAATCTAATGCGTTGTGAGATATGTGAATCGAATATCTCTAGTTAATGTTTAAGATCTCTCTATGTTTATCCTTTCCAAACCCCATTTTGCTGAGGTGTTGTGAGGCCAATACTCATGATGTATATCCTCAAGTAAGAACCAAACCTCGTCATTGGTGGAATTAAAGATTAGTGCCATTATCTGATACTCTACACTTTTATAGGAACCACAAACTGTATCGTGATCATAACAAATAAATTTAAGATGCTACAATATATTTCAGACTTCATTTGTAACACATGCAATCCAAGTATAGTTGGCTTGCAATCCTCTCACAATTGTAAGAAAATACATTTTATATCTTATCAAAATGGAGGAGTTTATCATGGACCCCCACAGATCAAGTGTACAAATCGAAGCACTTGGGTTGTGTTCTGTTTTACTAACAAAAAGATACCTCTATGGCGCTTGGCGAAAGGATAGCATGACAAGTAGTTACTTCATTCCATGTCTTATTATCATCTGTACATCAACTGACTTCAAAGTTTGAATTGAAATGATTTCCCATTGCCTTTTGTGCTAGGAGTTGGGTATCTCCTGGCTAGTCGCTATTGCAATTAAGTCTATTGGTGATCTGATCTTAGTTACTGCTTTCATTCCACTCATATTGGGAACAATATAACCTCTCTTTTTCTTAATTACCAATCCCATTCACCTGCACGTGCCCGGGTCCCCGAAAACACCAAAAATCAGGAAAAATGATAACAATTGCATTTTAAAAATCAGTGCACAAGTAATCAGATCTCACAACTTCCTCATCTTTAAAACTAAAGCTTCTCCCAATGTGTGATACAGCATCCTTTCACCAATAGAAGATTCACTGTTCCCTTTTGACTCTAACTACACTCAATTTCTTGAAAAATTTGACCTTAGGCTAATAATAGGGTCGAGTACACCAGAATCTATTATACATTCTTTGAAGCAACATGAGATATAACCCAAAGTAGTCCATAAGCACCTGTAATGACTCTGTTTTTCCTCCAGCTCTGTGAAAAGAAATTCCATTCTTTCGTACGCCGGCTTATAAAGGTAAAGGTTGTCCCTGGCCCAACACAACATTTTTGATCTCTTTATCTTCCCTTCAATACTGGTTTGAAGCATCTAATTGTCCCCCCGAAGACTGCTTTCCTAGAATTGGTGCTCATTTTGACCTCCAACTTATAGTCCAGATCGCTTAGACGCATAGTCCATATCGGGTGTGTTAAGGCCTGTTGTTGAGACCACCCCAGTCCTTTTGAATGTTTCCTTGGTTATAGTTTTCCCTTTGTTTCTTTGCTTCCAGTCTGGTAGATATTCTATCAACATTATGGAGTAGTTTTTTCTCTGTGTGCCCGGCCGGTATAATGGGGCAATACTCACAACTGCTGTCGCCTTATAGCACATTGAATATAGAATGGTGTCCAAGGTTCCTATTCCCCTACAGTGCCGACTGATTAGCTTTTTCGGTGAATAGGCCACACATCAGCTACATCATGGTTTGATCTCATCTCCCCTATCGTCATAGGCTGTAATGTATGGTGTATTTCTTCAACACTATATGCCTTCAAGCCATGTTCATATGAATCTTAAGACCTGACTCATATGGACTCAATCTCAGTTGTATAAAATAGTCTACACAATCGTTACGACTCTTTTGGGCTATCAATTTGGGGCTGAAATAAACACCACATCCATACGCATTCCACATTCATCAATTTTGAACTCCAGTAGGAGCAAACTAGAATCGTTCCTCTGTGTAAGTCGTATTGATCTCTCTAGGCAGTTACCCCGCAGTGAATTCCTCATCCATCAGCTATTGTGAATCATTCTCTTAGATCTCTTCATCCAGACATCAAAGTAATGTGCATCACAATCCCTGCTGAAGTTTTTCATCACAACCCTAATACACCGGACAGTACTATTACATTGCAACGTCTTCCATCTTTATCGTCAGTTCGGATGTCAGTTAACAGATGACTCTAATACAGGGGCTCCTCACATCAATACCTTTCCTTTCCGTACAATGTGATGTGCTCATTTATCTACGCTCCAAAGTACATCACAGTATTCAGATCCACTTAGCTTGATAGTGAATCAAGCAGACAATACTCCTGATACATCTGGATGGACCTATGTATATGGTATCTATCTAGAGTGATTCTTGTAATTGCCAGTTTTGCAAAAAAAACAAACCTGCGATCCTGATTTTATCAATGTCGCGAATTGCATACTCTAATTCCCCTATTCTACAACTTCAATAGTACAGTGGTGTCAATCATAAACTGCTTTGATAACATATTAAAACTTGATCATGACCTATCATTTCTTCCATTGTTCAGACACATTAAGCTTTACATGAGAGTGAGCAAGAAAGAGAGAAAAGAGTACGATTTAACATCTATACCACACTCTATTTAGGAAGATGTCCCAAACTAATTCTGAGAACCTATCTTGTAGATCTAACACACTTCTAAAAACTCATTCTAATACTAACTCACAAATTTAACATATTTATTTAAACAAAAATCGACTATATGTGAACAATAACAAATGTAACATAAAAAAAAACACCTCATTGAAGACGTCTAGCTATTTCATACGTAATATAATGATTAACCCCAACTTTATTTGACCATCGTTGCTTTTTTTCTAATTATTCTGCTCATATTTGTTTCAATTTTACAGCTTTGGCTATTGGATGTGAATGGGTAGAATAGAGAAAATGAGTTCAGTATTGTTCTGTTTATTATACAACTTGCATCAGATTAGCAGTAGATTGTAAGAAGTTTAATATTACAAATTTATAATTTGAGTTGATGAAATGTTGATTTTTGAATATGAAAAAGTTGGTTTGAAAACAACAAATGATTGGGTTGTGTAATCTATTTTGAAATGAAAACCCGGTTTCAGTTTTGTTGTGTTTTCTCATAACACAGCATAACATTTTTTGTAGGGTTTCTCCATGTAGTATCATTTCGGTCTTGCCCTTTGGAAATTTATTGGGTGGGTTTTTCTTCAGTGGGATTTTTCTTTATAGACACTCTTTTGACCGTCCTCCGTTCTCCGTCATAGAACGATCATTTCCATTGATATTTTGGGTTCCGTAATGTTGATTTTCGTTGGATTGACACTATTCAATATCTTTTACGACCTCACTTATTTTTTCTATGTTTATCATATCCTAGGTAGTTCGTTAATACTACATAAATCCCATTTTTTGTGTAGTGTTTTCTCTAGTGTTCATTATTGGGTTCATTGATTTTAGATCGCATTTTGTTGGTGGTTACTCGCTAATCACACTGTTTTGGTTAATATTTTCTCTGGTGCTCTTTTGCTTCTCATTGATTTAGATCCATTTGTTTTTGTGTTGCCATCACATATTAATTATAACAGTTTGTCTTCACTATATTCAAAAGTCTTCTTTGATTTCTTTTGTTTAATGTTGTTATTCTATTGCTTTTTATGAAAAAAGTTTTAGCTCTAAATAGTTGTCTGCAAAACCATGGCAATGAAAGATTTACTTGATGTTTTTTTTAATTTGTGTCACTTGTTTTGTCTACTACCTACTTTTCTGGCGATTCTAAAATGATATAGAAATCAAAATGCCTTAAAACCACATTCGACACACAGCTGCTGCAAGGTACCTTTCATTGCAGCAACATTAGCATGCTCAATTTGAAGCAACAATTTACCACCCTTTTCTCAATTAAACTTTCTTCTGTAAACTATTTTTTCATCGCAGCTTGTATATATGTAAGCTAGGATGTATTATAATACTGTTCATATTTTTTTATGTAAACAGGAAAAAATCAACAAAACTCACTTTGCAGGGAGGATTCATACACCTATATGAGAATAAACTTCTCAAACATCTAAAAGAACTTTAAGATTTCCAACCAAAATAATCATCAGGTAAAATACAAACATACTAACAATTTCTCCTATGATGAAACACATATTGCTCAAATTAACACCATCTTTTCAACAATCTGTAGGCTTTTCAAATAGATTTGGTACAAAAGATCAGTTAAATCCCTCGTGTACCCTAAGCTTTAACTAAAAACATCTGTGGGATAACTTGAAAATATACCTCTTTCTATGAATAAATGAATGCATTCACATCTTAATATTTTTAACTTCAATCCTGTCCAATGAGGAAAACCACCTCTTCGACGTCCACAAACAAATAACAACCACAACTACATGATCTCTTTTGTTTGTGCCATATGAAGAACACATCATGCCTATTGTCAATATCCAACAATAATCTTTGGTACATACATCATCTACATCTTAATTTTAGTTTAAAAATTTAAATGTTAATACAATTTGCCATTTCATATATATTTCCATGATCAAATATTCCAAGTTTAAGTGATTTTGTGTTTTACTCTTGTCCAACTGCAAAAAATCGGTCACACAAAAGATTCTATTGTACAACCTCGCTGTTGCATCATAAACACATCTCACTACCTAGTATCACATAGATATCCTTATTTATTAGATATACAATTGTTAATATTTTATTAACGTCTCAACCCCCCCCGTTGAGCCTAATTTATGCTACTATATAACATACTTATCATTTTAAAAAGTTTGAATTGAACATATTGACGTTTTTGCCTCCTAACAGAGCCCAGTCTGAATACACCATCCAATTTATGGCTACGCGTTCAACAACACCTAGGATTTTCCAAATTGGCAATAACCTGTGATGTAAATTCCCATAAAATATCACGGTTCTCCTCAAGGTAAACCCCCTCTACCTCTTTCTTTTCATCTTAACCGCTACCTTACATGATTTCCTTTCATCTCAGAAACAATTGTTTCCAACTCATATTCCGTTGACAACACAAAAGGCAGAGCCGACAGACATTAAAATGTCCAATGATGACGATGTTGCACAAACACATATTCATCTAGTACACAATTATCGATCATTTTCAATCACCGAAAAAGACATATGTCGCATTTACCATACGCAGCACTGCGCACTTGGACAAATGATATCACCCCCAGGATAATCTCCACAAAATAGCAATAGAAGCCACGAGTACCACAACGACACAATTTAAATGGGTACTATGATACCCCCTGTAAT
Source organism: Solanum habrochaites (assembly GCA_027704765.1). Classification (NCBI taxonomy): domain Eukaryota; kingdom Viridiplantae; phylum Streptophyta; class Magnoliopsida; order Solanales; family Solanaceae; genus Solanum; species Solanum habrochaites. The sequence continues at coordinate 11,637 of JAKWJA010001457.1, read as the reverse complement.
AAGTAATACAATGATATCTGAATGAAAAACTTTGCGATCAGTGTCCAAGACTACACTCAACACTCTTTTATTTCTTACAACTCACAATAAACTTACTCTTTGCCACTATTTTTCTCACAAACTCGAAGTAGTTTGTGAGTAACTCTCGCTACTCTCTATCGACTATCTCTATTTTGGTGCTGTCTTCAGTATTCAATTTACTACGTCATAGGTTATAGAGTTTTTATGACACTTGTTACATTCATTATGACATAATATGGTAATAATATTAAACAAAATATTCCTGCTTACATCTACTACACTTTACCAAACTTTGATTACGTACTCTCCACATATGTGGCTAGCCCACTTTCCCATTGGTTGCTCCATGTCACATTTGTGGCTAGTATTTGCACACACAGTATGACTGACCAATTAATTGCTGCATAAGATTTATGCCAACAAATCTCTCCCTTAATTTATGATTTTTCTTCTTTACTCCAGGTTGTCTCAATCCTCGAAAATCATTCAATCCAAAGGCTTTGAAGATATCACAACTTGATCATGATATTTCACTCCTTGAGCTCCCTTATTTTCTTGGCAATGCATTCTTGTACAAAGTGATACCTTGTGTCTATGTGCTTGACTCGATCATGATACACTATATTCTTTGCAGTGCTTGTGCATATTTGTTATCAGCACAAATCATTGTTGCTTCAATTTGTGGCAAATTGAGATCCTTCAACAACCTTCTCAACCAAATAGAATGACATGTACATGATTTCGCTGCCACATATTCAACTTCACAAGTAGAGAGAGTAACAATTGAGTGTTTTTTGAACTTCAAGAAACAAAACAATCACCCAAGAAAAACACAAAACAGAAGTGCTTTTTCTATCATCAACATCTCCCGCATAATCACTATCACAATACTCCACAAGATTAAAATCATCAAAAGAAGAATAAAATAGCCCAAGGTCAATTGTACCTTTTAGGTAGCGAAGAATTCTTTTAGCAACCTTCAAGTGAGTGGAGGTAGGAGCTTCCATGAAGCGACATACTACTCCAACTGCAAAGAGTGTATTTGGTCGCGTACATGTCAAGTACCACAGACTTCCAATGATACTCTTGAACAAAGTGGAATCCATCGTCAGACTTCGACAATTTTGTTCCACTTTCCATTGGGGTGTTCACAGGGTTGCAATCAAACATGTTGAATTTCTTCAGAATCTCCTTTGTATAGCTTTCTTGAGATATGAAGATGCCTTCTTCCATTTTCTTCACTTCTAGGCCCAAGTAATATGACATGAGCCTTATGTCCGTCATCTCAATCTCAAGGGATATAGTTATCTTGAAAGCTTCAAACAAAACTGGGTTGTTACCCGTTAAAATGAGATCATCAACATAAACACAAACATGTAGTATATCTCCATTAGCATGAACTTTAATGTAAAGAGCATCTTTCATGATCCACCAATCCACGAAGTAAATCCACTCTATTGGAGTAATTTTTCCACATGTTGACTATTCCAATCTCGTGGAGCTTGCTTCAACCCTATAAGGCTTTTTCACAACCTCCACCCTTATCTTCATGATTTTTACCACAAAAATCCATGGTTGCCTCACTATATACTTCTCTTCAAGATATCCATTCAAGATGCCGATTTGACATCTATTGATGGTTATATTTCCACTTCATTGTCCGCTAAAGAGTTAATAGACGAATTGTCCTCCATGCGAACAACACGCACATAGACTTTCTTCTTAGTCGATGCCATGCCTTGTTTGTAAGCATTTATCCACAAGTTCTTGGCCTTGTATTTTTTTTACTTTCTCCATGAGAATTTTTTTCTTCATCTGTCTACCTATTTTGAATCCATTGGCTTGAATGTCCTTGGTAAGAGTTGTCAACTCCCAGTGTTTTTCGTGCTCTACTTACTAATCTCCATCCTCCAATGGCTTGTCTCCACCTTTTTGTCACTAAAACAGCTTCATCAAATTCATTGGTTGACTATCAAACAAAGAGAAACATAAAAATCAAAATTAGTAATCGTTCTACTGTCTAATATAGTTCTTGAATGCTACTCATCTTTGTGGTGTTTTTACTTGAAACTCTCTTGAGAAGATGGAGGTGCAACACTTTTGGTGGGAAGGAGGAGGGATTGTGCTCCATGCAGGTTGTCATGGTCTCCTGTTCTGTCTTCATCTCCAAAGTATGGAAGAAATCATATGTTATTTCTTCCGGAGGACTCCCATTCCATATTCTTCTCCATCATATCAAACATCGCGACTCACCACCACCTTTTTATTGGCTTGGATTGTACACTTTGTAGCCTTTTGAACGATAACTATGCTTCATACGAACAAAAAATTGTACCCGATCGCCCAAGTTTATCTCTCCCTTGACGTGAAAAATAGCATAGGCTATTGCACTAGACTTTTCAATTCGGACCATCCTCCGTGGGCCTCATGGTTTTCTCACGATCTTTCACGTATCTCACAAAACTCAAGTAAGGCCTCCTACACAATTTTGGATCGCTTTAGTAGAAATTAAGGAAAGACCAAAGACGATTTGGAAGAATGGACTAGTATCTTATTAGTCCATTGATTGTTGGATGTTACAATCATACCCTACTATTTACTACTACTCTAATGTACTAAGAAGTAATTAAATAACAACTATACAAGTCCCTATGTTCAGCACTCAGGCATGACTACCTTCTAAGAATTCTAAGTCTTCCAAAAGGGAACCTCCCCTAACTCCTAGCGTCCCTAGTCTGCCCCACGTCCTAGAGGCCTTGAACATCCTCGCCAAGGCTTGAAAACTGCCGCCCCAGTCTCACCTGCTGTAACGGCTGTACCTGCTGTACAGCTGAAACTTCTGAAACGTCTGCCGCCCCCTCCAACTTCTGCCTGCTTGGATTGCTGGCAGGAAAAAAGGCCCTTTGTCTGCTGACCGTATTTGTGCGTCTGTCCCCTTGCACAGTGCTGCTGGCTGCTAAGACGTGTCCGCGATCGTGCCTGGATATATTTCAGGTTCGTTGACAACTAAACTCCCCACTTTGAGGGCCCCCCCCGTACCTTCTTCTCCCTGTAGGGACCTCTTCTCTATAGCGGAGCGTGCCGTATCGGCGTTGATTTCTGCCGGACAAAAACATCAACTATCGTCGTACCTATCAATTCCTGCGATGCATCCTCATGCATATAACATTTCACGCTTAAACTTTAATCTTCTCTAGCGCGCGATCATTCCAAGCAACTTCGCGGCTTCCCGCCGTTGAGAGCTTCCCCCTTATCCTTCAAGACTTTTTCACTTTATCCCTCTGAGTTTCCGTTCTTGCTTCCTTCCTCCAACGTTCATGTACTGTTCCTTCTCTTGATGAGAAAGAGACCGCGCAATCCTTTTAACTGTGTCGTATAGGCAAGGATTTTTTCAGCACCCTTGTCTTCTCGAATCGGAACTTATACACACTGTTGCTATCCGCGTTCCTACCTTTTTTTCTCACTTCGACGCCTCACAGGGCGGCTCTATCTTCTTTTTTCCAACTACGAGGGACCCTATCCTGCGCGTCAATTTTTTCCTTATACCATGGGGAACCATACACGTTCCTTCCTTCTCCATGATTATCAATTGTTTTGTAGATAAGGAATCGATAATTGCATGGAACTGCTGGAAGAACGCCCTGCCCAAGAATAATATCATAGATATCTACTGGGAGCAATGGTGAATTTTGTTTTTCCTTCCCTTGCCAATCGCCTATCGTGATGTCAACGACGCGCCTCTGTCTCAACATTCCCACCACGGGAGTATGTGGTGCATTGACAGTCTGATTTTAGCTTGCTTGCACTATATCGCAGTCCCCACCAAACCTCACTTGCGTGCCTGTTTGTTTCATGACATTGACCGAGTCGGCTCGGGATATAAAACTCCTGGCGACTGTGTTCGCCCAAGCGCCGCATCTCAATCTTCCCATGATCCGTGATGTCGACCGTTTGACCCACGGCTTTAAGACTTTCGCAAGTCCCTTATCGCATGCTTCGGATCCCGCTTGCCTTGGCTTATCTTGCCTTGGCCTCCGTCGATGGTTTGCTCGTGACAAACCCCAGCATAGTCCTTACCACCCCACTGCTTAGTCTCGCCGACTTCTTCTTCATCTTGGGCTTCTCTTTCTTTCCTTCCTTTCCGTTCCGCCACGAAGGATACACCACACCAAGCACTTTTCAAAATTCAAGGGGGGGGGCCAAAAACACCTTTGTAACCATCGGCCTTTGCATAGGAAAGCAACCATCCTTGGACATCCCCTTCACGTTTTGCCCGATCGCCGGATTTCTTGTCGTTGACCCGTCGGTGTCACCCCTTGTTGGTTTGTGTCCTTTTGCTCCCTTCGCTTCGGCCACTATCTTCCCCACTATCATCAAGACTTGCCATACCACCTTCTTCGTCCTCATCGGCAGTCGTTAAAAGACTTCTCCTGCCTGAAGTCTGTAAGAGCTTCGTCCTGCATAATGGCATCGTCGAAGTCCTGACTTGCCGCCGTCCAACTCCGTTCTGCCCCCATTTTTGGCAGCCCCATCCATGAAGTAAACATGTGTCATCGTCCTTAGGTTGGTAAATCTGGAAAATGTAAGGTGGGTGAACCGCCCTCACATACACGCGTATGTTGCCCTTCTGTTTCTAACTTTTTTCCTCATCTTGCGCTTTTGCCGCTAGACCAAACGTCTAGGGATGAACGCCTTCTTGAACTACCACACGGACCTGCTCCATGTGTCCAACGTGCTGTTCCCTTGGCGATGTCAGACTTCTTTAACGCTTCCACCATAGTATGGAACTCTGAAGATCCAACACATCCGTGTTGATCTTGTTCACAATCACTATGGACCCTCATACACTGAAGAAGTTTCCAAGTGCCAAAGGAAAGTATCCACTCTTGCGCGTCACGGACACCTTTGAAGACAGGTGGTCTGGGAGCCTCGACTCTGGCCTCCCTTTCCCGGTCATGTGATAAGGATCCAACAACCTCTCTATCTTCCTCGAGTGCTGCCACCTTGGCCTTAAGCGACTCCACTGTGCCAAGTGCTTCCCTAAGTCTGAACTCTAAGGAAGTAATGTCCTCCTTTGTCTGGATGCCTTCAACTTCCTCAAGGGAGTACTCTTCAAGGTCTTTGAAGTTTCTGTCCGTCGCATTCAAGCGCTGGCCTATAATCTCCATGGCTTGCCTCACCATTTCGACCCTCGCAATCCACTCATGTCCGACAGCAACGTCCACAGACTCCTCGCCGGTGTTTTCGTCACTTCCATCGTCAATAGTGGGCAGGTGAGATGTTTGCCCATCGCTTGGTGTGGCCTGGGGCAGAATCACTTTGTTCCCCTTCTGCTGCTTCTTCCCTTTCTTGGACTTTTTGCCTCCGACTGTGGGGACATTGGGGGTTGTGCCGGCGCCGATCACTTCCTCTTCGTTCGTCATTCTCTTAAAGATGAACGCTGCTCGATACAATTGAATTGGTGTCACGGACTTTTTCAATTCCGGACAATACTCTGTGCGGCACTTGACGGTTTTGCTCACGAATTCTTCACTGTAAACTCACACAAACTCCAAAGTAAGCCTCGCTCTACATTTTGGATCGCTAAGAGAAATTTAAAAGAAAGAACAAAAGAACAGATTTTGGAAGAATGGACTAGTAATCTTATTAGTAATTGATTGTTGAATGCCTTTACAAATACATGACACTACTATTTATACTACTCTAATAATAACAGTAATTATACAACTATACAAGTCCCCTATGTTCATGAACTCAAGGCATGACTACATTCTAAAATTCTAAGTCTTTCCAAAAGGGACTCCTCCTAGCTTCCCTAGTCTGCCCCACGTCCTAGAGGGCCTTGAACAAGCCTCTCTAAGGCTTGACACTAACTGCCCGGCCCCATCACCTGATTGTAACTGCTGTAAATGTCCTGTACCGTTGTACCAGCTGAACTGCTGAAAACGGCTGCCCCCTCCAACTGCTTGCCTTCTGGACGCCTGCCCCTTTTGTCTGCTGACCGTTTTGGGCTGTCTGCCCCTTGCCACAGGCTGCGGCTTACTAGATGGGTCCGCATCTGCCTGGATATCTGGCGGGTCCGTGACACTATGCTCCCAAAGATTCTCAATGCTTAACACTTGGCTTTCTTTCTTTGTCTTCTGCTCCTTGCTTTTTGAGGTGTTTGATCTCGTACATTTCTTTTTGGAGACTTGTTGCTCCAAATAACTTGCACAAGAACAGCCTCGGCCCAAATGCTTTTGGTAGAATGTTAGCTTTGTTTTCAACTACATCTATCCATATTAGTATTGTGCTATTCTTTCTTCTTCAATTCCATTTTGTTAGGGCGAGTAAGGTAACCGTTAGAGGCGCAAAATTCTATGAATTGACAAAAAGTCATTAAATTCTTTGTGAATTGAATTTGGCCCATTCTCTATCAGACCTTAATGCTTTTTAATTATTTCATACCACTTTTCTTTTTCTACAAGTGCTTTGAAATTTTTTACAGGCAACAGAACTCTTCCGATTTTTTTGCTTCAAGAAGTATATACCCAAGTTTTTCTATCTGAAATTATCCAATAAGAGAAGAGGTATTTTTTTACCAAAAGAAGGTGATCAATTGACCACTACCACACATAGTGTGTACAGTTGGAGTGGCTTAAACTTGTTCTTGATGTAGTCTCCTTTGGAAAACTTCCTCCTTGCATTTTTTTTCCAAAAGACAAGCTTCACACAATTGATTTGGCTGGTTATTGACGGTACCCATCACCATGTTCTTGTCTCCCATTGATTTGATCGGTTCAAAGTTTAAGTGCCCAAATCTCATATGCAACCCCATGGTCATCTGCACATTAGCCTTCAAAATTTTGTATCGATTTCTTGAAGATTCAAAGGAACAACCTATTTCTTTCTTTGCCATTGAACTTTAGCAATTAGTTGTTATTGAATCTCTAAGACAAATATGCATATCCTTCATATGAATAATCATAAATCCTTTTTAAGAAGTTTGAACCCCAACTCAAATCTTTACTTTTCCACTCTTGGCACATATAAACATTAGTAATTAATTTAGACTACCATCTTTATAGATATCAGGATCGTAACCTATCCCTTCAATTTGGGGATCTTGAGGTAACTCCAAAAGTACATTACCCTTTCATCGTCTTCTTTCTTTCCACAAATTTATCTTTGTGGCCACACATATGAAATCTTGCTCCATTGTCAGATCCATGAGCTACAATCATCTTATCTTCTTCTTTATGTTAATTACATTGTTGGACTCATCTTCATCTTTTTTTTAGTTGTCACAAGATTAACTTCTCTTCAGACATTACTACGTCATTCCCAAAGCATGTCCCATTTTAATTACACAGTTATAAACACTCATTTTAGTTTGTCATACTCCTTTCTTTGTACCATTGATGTCTCCATGTCCTCTGCCCTCGTTACCACGACCGTCTGAATGACTAGTGACCATTCTTCAATTGTTTAAATGATTGTATATAACGTCTTCCTCTTCGCCGCGCCTCCACGACCTCCTGGGGCTCATCCATGTTTTCCATTTCCTTTGTAACTTTTGCTCACCTTCGAAATCCGTTTAAAGATTAATGGTTTTTAAGAAGTGCTCTACTGACTCTTCTTTCTCATTTTCATTTTTCATTTTCCTCTTGATGGGATAGTAAAGAACCTTCACTTGTTCTAATATCTATCTCCCGTCATAGAGTCGAAATCTTTAGACTCTCAATAGCACAAACCACATAAATCAAATTAAGGTGTTAAGACATGAAATGGAATTTTTTTCTATGCACGCACATCATCTACTTCCTTCCCTCCATACTTCTTGTTGATTTACACACACAATCTTGAATAGAAATCCGAAACGACGAAATGATTCGGATTCTTTCATTTTTAAAAACTCAAAATCAATCCCCTTAGAGTTTGAAGTTTTATCTTCTTACTTTATCAACTCCTTGGAGAGAATTTTTGATAAAATCTCACACGCTTCTTTGAGGTGGTTTGGCAATCAGCCCCTCTCAACATCCATCCTCCAAACATTGATGGATAAGTAGTGAGGGCCAGTTGATCTTTTTTTTTTGTCTTTAATCGATACCTCCCCCCTTTGTCATATGAGGAAAAAGTTTCTCATTGCGGTTTTTGTATACCTTTGTCTACAATGTCGGGCCAAACAAAATCTTGAGAGCCAAGAAATCTTCATTCGTAGACCCCATTTCCTAATTATTCTCGTGTGAGACTGGGGTATTGAAAGGACAATAGACCTATTATTTTTCCATGGCTTCTGATACCCACATTGTTGGACAAAATGAATATCACACTCCAGGATAATGTCCAAACTAAAACAATAGGAAGAATAACAACGACACCAAACTTTAAATTGGGTTAATATGAAATCACCGAATAAAATAAAATGATATTGATGAAAACTGGTAGTGTCAAAAGACTCTACTCAATCACTCTTTTATTCTTCAACTCCACAATATATTACTTGCACACTATTTTCTCAAACTAAGAAGTAGGGTGGTGGATTCTCTCTCTACTCTTATTGCTTCTCTCTGTTGGTTCTTCACAAGTGTTTCAATACTTAAACTACTCTATTATAGAGTTTTTTTGAACACTTGTTTTGCATCATTAATGACATAATATGGTAGCCAATTTTAACAAAATATTGCTGCCTAACTCTACCAAACTTATACCAAACTTACCAAACTTTGACTACCTACTTCCACAAATGTGGCTATCAACTTTCACATTGGTGGCTATCAATTTTAATATTTGTGGCTAGTAATTTCAACAAGTATGGCTGGCAAATAAATTGATGCCAAGATTTATTTCCACATCAACAACTCCAGAAAGAACCAAATAATAGCTAATCAAATCATGACAAAGGAAGACTAAAGGTATTCTCTCGACGTGACTTCCAATTCTAATTCAACAATAAATTCAATTGGTTTTTATCACTTGATACATACTGTCATCAGACACAAACATACATCACAAACTTTAAATTGATATAAAAACCAAAAGAAAAATGTTGCTACACATAAAAGAAGTAGAGCTACTACTGTGCCTAGGGAATTTTTGAGTCTTTATGAACCTTTCTAAAGTTTCATTCTTTTTACCTTATGTTACGATTATACTAATGTTTTCCTAAAGTTTTTTTTGTTATATTTTGTTACAGACCCCTTCATACGATTTGGGTTCCTTTTTGCCTTTGTCTTTTTTGTTTAAATGCTTACAGTATTGAAGGATTTTGATGATGTACCAAACTAGAAAAGATCACCTTTGAACCTTATACTATTATTTTCTAAAGCATTCTGTGTGAACCAATTGAAGTCTTGGTATTTTCATTATGGTCTTTATTGTCTGATGTCACATGCTTGTTGATAGTTTGTTCAATATGTACACTTTCTTTTATACTTTATTATTGACCAATGTTTCCTAAGAATTATGCCTAGATTTGAATGAAAACCAACAGAAAACTCACCTCTTTCCTAACTAAATAATCAAATTATGCGACTTAGCGTATACCTTTCAACATATTATTTCATCAACAACTAATGTTTTCTCCTTTTATTATCGGTATAATATATCCTGCTTTTTTGCGATATGGCTGGCACCACCCTTTTGTCTACTCGACTACAACAAATGTTGATGGCACATACTTTTGTTGCTTATACTTCATGCAAATTGTCAGGTCTTTAAGTGACCATCCACATTTACTCTTCTCCATAAGTACACACTAATTAATCTTTTCCTCTTATTTCACAGATACTTTCTTGCGATGAATAATGTTGAAATAATTGTCAAAATGCTGCATTATGTAAATATATATAAGCGATGTATGCAATATCCTTAAAGTCAACTTACAAAAATATTGAAACGTTGAGCCCATGCATGCACGGCCAACTCTTATCTAGTATGTATGTATATACTTGCCATCCAGTGAACCAAATGACTTCGTGGTGCGGTGGCAGTACGTCATCATTTTGGTGTGGAGGTTACGGGATTGAATCCCACTGATTACTTTTACATATACAAAAAATTTTGCACAACACAATAGTCACGTCAGCATTAACCATTCATGCTCTCAATTGAATGTAGGTGTGAATTTAAAATATATATGTATAATATATAAATGATATTTTATTACTGTTCATTTTTTGTTGTTTTCTTTGTCGTATAGATCGGCAAGACAAATAATTTGATCAACAACTAAATTGATTTAATCGATGAGTTTACTCGGCACCCACAAATTTTAATATCTTAGATACGCTTCTGCAACGAATATCATATTAATATTAATTCGGTTGCACCTGAAAGTGAAAATGGAATAATCACTAATTTGTTATTGATGTATATTTGTTTTACTAATTAATTTAAGTAATTTATTATTACTTTTGTTTTCTTTTTATTAGTCAATATTCATTTAAGATAAAAAAATTTTAAAAAAAAGTTTTGTTTCTTCTGCAATATCTATCCGCCTCACCCAATCACTCTAGATGCAACTATTTTCTTGTTCTAATGTGAGTTATCAACTCGATATTTTTATAGTTCATTAAAATTTTTAACTTTGTTCATTTCATGCTTTCAGTTGAATGTGTGTGCGAATTTGTAGTATATATGTATAATATATAAATGACAACTCATCACTGTTCATATTTTGTTGTTTGTTTTCACTTATAAATCGGCAACACAAATAATTTGATCAACACCTAAATTGATTTGATCCGACAAACTTTATATCCTAGATACGCATCTGCAACCAAATATCATATTAATTAGGTGCATGAAAGTGAAATGGAACTAATCACTTCCATTGTCATAGATATAAATTACCTTTAAAATACTTTTATTTGTAATTTTATGTTTTAAATAATAGAACTTCAAATTTGAAATAATTTTAATTTTAAGTTTTAGATTTTAAATTAATACTATTAATCCAGTGTAATAATGATTCAATTTTATGGTAATTTTAGATGAAAAAAGGACTTACTGTGGATTGAAAAAAAAGTTTCGTAGATTGAAAAAAAGGTAGCTTCTTTAGGAATAATTTTAATAATCATAAATAAGAAAAATAAAATATAATAATTATTCAATTACATATTTTTCGAATACAAAAGAAAATTCATAAACCATAAATTCTATTTAAATTGATTATTCTATTACAATTAGTCTTAATGACATAAATCTGACCCATAAACAACAATATATAAGAGATTTTTCTTCCTTTCGTCAATCATCTTCAATAAATTGAGAAAAGAAAGGATAAAACATGCAACACTATTTTACAATCAATATTTATAATTTTGATAGATTTTTATCCGTTATATTAAAAGATTAAAAGAATATAAAGTTGTAATTCTTGTTCTTATTACAATAAATGTGTTTATTTTAAAATCAAATCCAAATAATGTTATAATCTAAATAATCTAATAATTAGATTAAACCGTTGAGGCTCACCATTACTTGAAGTTTGTTACTTTAATTTCAGGAAACAATAGTAATCAAATATTTTAAAAAAATATTGTACAATGGTTTTAACTTCAAAAGCAACTTCATTAAAAAAGAGTGGGAAAATGGAGAAAAAGGGATAATGGCTTCGTTTATTCTTCTTGGGAG
>JAKWJA010001456.1:0-13155 GCA_027704765.1 Solanum habrochaites | reverse complement strand
CCCCCAAAAACGGTTCGAATGGGAGTGAGTTGTTAATGTTCACTCTAGAGGACAGGGATCCGGAGGTTATCAGTACGACCAATTCAAGTTCTGCACTACAGATTGTAGTTGGGGGTCCACCTCGGGACGGTCAACACTTCTCTGGAGACGATGCTGACTCCAGGGAGTGTAGGGATGGGGAGACTGGACATATTAGGAGGAATGTTCCACAACAGGAGTCGATAGACCCCCATAAGCCTAGAAGGTAGAGGTGGTCATGGTAGAGGCGGATTCTGGAGAACGCGGTCGCGAGGTAATGTGTGGTCACCAAAACGGTCGGGGGTAACGGGCTCAACTGGCAGCCACTAAGCATATAATGGTAGGGGAACGGGCGACATGATAGGGCCCATGTTACGCTTTCCCAGGGCGGTATGAAGCGGAGGCTTCCGATGCTGTTTACACAGGTAATCTCTTGGTTTGTGGATTGCATTTGTGTTCTGTATTATTTGATCCTGCGATCCACATTTTCATATTATCTTCCTCATTTGCTACCTAGTCTTAATTTCACATTGTGAATTGCTGACATGCTTTCGGTTTCTACTCCGGTGGTGAGTCTGTGATAGTTGACAAAGGTATAGAGGTCTTGCTGGTGACTTTTGGTGGGCGCAAACTCATTAGACTTGGTTTATCTGAGAAATTGCTGTTTGATGTAATTCTGGGTATGAATTGGCTTTCTCCAAATTTTGCAATCTTGGATTGCTAATTGCTTAAACTGTGACGTTAGCCAAGACCTGGGAAAGATCCGTAGTGTGGAGGGGTACTACATTCCAATACGGTCTAGTATCGTCTCCTTCTTCGTGCTAAGAGAAGGTTAGTAAGGGTTGTTTAGCCTTCTGGCACACCAGGGATGTTACTACCCCCCAAGTACCTTCAATTGCGGCGGTTCGATAGTCCGCGAGTTTTAGATAGGTTTACTGCAGACCTTCATGGTATTGACACGGATAGAGATATTGACTTTGCAGATCTTGAACCGGGTACGCGTCCCATCCATACCCCTTTATAGAAGGCTCCAGCAGGTTAAGGGGATTAAAAGGCCCACACTTTCAAGAATTGTAGGGAAAGGAGTTATTAGACAGCGTGATCCCCTGGGGTGTCCTGTTTTGTTTGTGAAAAGAAAGACTGGGAGTCTTCGGATGCGCCATAGATTACCGCCCAACTAAAAAAGTAATGTCAGGAACAGGTATCTTTTCCTCGCATTGATGATTTGTCGATAAGATTACAGGTGCTTGTGTCTTCGCTAAGATTGATTGAGGTCTGTCATCAATTGAAAATAAGGGCAACAGATGTCAAAGACTGGTTCCAAACAAGGGTATTGGCATTATGAATTCTGGTATTTTTCCTTTGTATCTAACGAACTGCCCTGATGCTTTCATGAGCTTGAGAACGGGATTTTTAAGACATATCGGATTATATTTGTGAGCGTATTTATTGATGATATACTGATATACTCTAAGAGTAAGAAGGAACATGAGGGCATTTGAGATTGTGTTGGAAAGTTGAGGGAGAAACGGATTATGCCAAATTCTCCAAGTGTGGTTTTGGCTAGATTCAGTGTTCCTTCGTGGGCAACATGGTTCGGAAGGATGGAGTGATGTGAATCCTTCTAAGATCGAAAGTAGTGAAGAATGGGTAAGACCTACTTTATGTGTCCAAAAATAAGGAAGCTTTGTTGGTTAGCCGTACTACCGTGATTTGTCAACGGGATTTCCTCTTCTATTGCTTCCACTTGATGAACTGGAATAAGCAGAATGTTCCATTTGTATGGTCGGACGAATGTGAGGAAACCTTTCAGAAAAACTCAAGACCGTGCTGATTCACCGTACCTATTACCTTACCTTGCCAGAAGAGGGTAAGAACTCATTGTGTATTGTGATCATTTCCATTCTGGTTTGGGTGCAGTGCTAAGGCAAGAGAAAATGTAATTGCTTTAGAGTAAGGAATTAACGGTGCATGATAGTTAATATCGACCATTGATTTAGAGGTGGATGCGGGTAGTGTTTGAATTTCGCAGGGAGGGCACTATCTATTTTTTTTATGTGGGGGGGTTTTTTTTAAAAAGCGGTGTGAAGTCTATACGGATTCATCGTAGCCTACAGGATGTATTTACTAAGAAAGATGTGAATTTGAGACAGAGGATGTGGCTGGCACTACGAAGGATTATATGTTACCATCTTGTTCACCCAGGAAAAGCTAATGTTGTGGCGACGCATTAAGTAGAAAGTAGGGAGCATGGTAGTTAGCTCACTTGAAAAGCCTCTAGACGCCATTGGTAGAGAGGTTCAGACTCTGGCTTAATGACCCCTTATGAGGTTGGAAGTAAGAGAGGTGGATTTTTGGCCAGTGTGGAGGCAAGATCTTCTTTTGTTGACCAGATCCAGGGTCTCGGAAACAATTGATGATGACGAAAAGAAGCTGAATTCGGGATATGGTGTTTGCGAGGAGAGGCTAAAGAAGCGGATATGGATGAGGAAGGTGTTTTGAGAATGAAGGGAAGGGGTATGTGTGGCCAAGTGTTGATGATTTGATCCACAATTATTCTTAAAGAGGCTATAGTTCCGGATATTTCTATACATCCTGGTTGCAACCAAGATGACTGACAAAGCAATATTTGGTGGAGTGGAGAATGAAGCACGACATTGTGATTTTGTTGCCAAATGTCCAAATTGTCAGCAAGTAAAGTATGAACATCAGAGGCCCGAGAACATTCAGAGAATGCCATTCCTGAATGGAAGTGGGAGAAGAATGCAATGGACTTCGTGGTTGGTCTTCCAAAGACCATTGGGCAAGTTTGATTCTAGTTGGGTAATTTGGACAGATAACTAAGTGCTCAGCTTCATTCCGGGTTAAAGGTGACTTACAATAAAGAGAAGTTAGCCAGATCTACATCTCAGAATTGTCGATTGCATGGAGTTCACGTCCATCATTATCAGATAGAGGTACACAGTTTAATTCTAAGTGGTGGAGAACTTGCACGTGGAATGCGTAGAGGTGGACATTAGTATGCATTTCAACCCAGACAGGGGGGATGGACAGTCTGAGCGAACGATTCAAGTATTGGAAGATATGCTTCGAGCATGTGTGATAGAATTCGCGTGGTCATTGGGATAACTTCTACCCATTGCAGAGTTCTAATTACAATAATAGCAGTCACTCAAGTATTGATATGCCCCGTCAAAGCCCATATGTAATGGGAGGAGATGTAGCTCCCAGTGGTGGTTTGATGCATTTGAGGTTAGACTTGGGATTTACTTTTGAGGGATTCAGTAGAAGGTGAAATTATTCAAGAAAAGTTTTAGAGGCTCAAAGGAGGCAAAAAGGAGTATGAGATCGAAAAGGGTAGGGGACGTGGAGGTCATGGCGGGTGAGCAAGTCCTTGCTGAAGGTTTCCGCCATGAAAATGGTATATTGGACCATTTGAAGTACTTAAGCGATAAGGGGGGCGGGGGGAGGGGGGCTATGAATTAGCCTTGACTCACAGGGCTGCAGGAGTTCTCCGAGTATTTCATGTGTCTATGTTGAAAGATACCATGGGGATGGAAACTACATCATTCGTTGGGATTCAGTCTGCTGATGAGAACTTGTCTTATTGAGAAGAGCTGTGAATTTTAGATAGAGGAAATTCGCAAGTTGGAGATCAAAGGGAGATTGCATCCATCAAAGTCCAGGAAGAATCGACCCATTTGAGAAGGCCACTTGGAGAAGGAGGCTGATATGCAGAACGATACCCACACTGTTTACCAGTTCTGTACTCCTTTTCACCTTGCTTTCTTCTCGTGATCGTTCGAGGACGAACGCTGGGTAAATTGGTATTATGTGAAATACCTGTTAGTCGTTGTGAGAAGCAGATTTTATTTGGAAAAAATGGCTGAGGCGACGGATACCACGGACGAAGTATGGTCGCGACGGACCGTCGTGGGGGTCTCGTTCCAAAACAATAGATTCTGGAATTGGTTCCTGAAACGACTTCGGAAACTTTGTGATGGGATGGCAGGACGGACAGTCACAGGCCCTTCAGTAAATTCAGTCCATGAACTCTGCGACAACTCAGCAGACGGACCGTCCAGGCACGACGGACCCGTCACAGGCTGAGTAATCCCAGGACTGGGTCGAATTCTGTAATATTTTTAAGGGGGCGTTTTTGAATATTCTGCTTATAATTATGAAAGTTAGTGGGTTCTGTTAATAATTAATTACTGGAGGTTAAAAGGAGAAAACCTTGGCATAAATAGTGGTTACTTTTAAATCCTTTGGAACTTAATTTAAATATTAATTAGGGTAAAAGAAACGGGTTGACTAAGAAAAACCGATTTAAATTATCTTTCCATTTTGAGAGAGAAGAGAGATAACGATCGAAAGAGAGAGAGGAGGAACGAGCTTTGGGAAGATATCTTGTGATCGCGAGGTATTCGAGGGAGTAGGGTTATGGTATTATGCTAATGTATAAACTCTTAATAGAGAATGATATGATTGGGTATATTGTAAACCCTTCGATATGCGTAATTGGATGCGTGTATGAATGTGATTACAGAATGTTATAAATCAAGCATGATGACGCTCTGAATCCTAAATCTTTTGAAATGAAAAAACCCTAATCGCTTTGTTAATTCTGATTGATGATGCCTTGGTTAAAAAAGAAGGCTTGATGAACTAAAGTGAGGAGCATTAGGGGATTGGGGGTCACGAACCGACACGTAGAATGAGGGATCAGTTGTTTTTCACAAAACGACCGCTTCGTAGAATTAGGGGACGGGGTTAGGGTTTTCACGAACCGACACGAGAATTAGGGTGGGACAGGGTGTCACGAACCGACACGTAGTATATGGAGCGGAGGTCCGTACCGACCGAGAGAAATAAGCTAATGAATATTGAAGACGGTTAACTATACTCAATCTAATGAACCTAATTCCAAATGGTTATGGCATTGAGGCTTAAGTACTCATGGGTGAAACTTAGCGGTGCTTAGTAATGATATTAGAACTTGTTATTGCGACATGTGAGTATGGAGTGATTTATGATATTAGTTGATATATCTATTCTATTGTGAGTTTGGCCCGATATACCTACTCAGTATAGTTGTTGTATGACCCTCTTGTGGAATTAGTTTATTTGTGTTTGTGGCATGCAGCAAAGTACCATCATATTCAAACTAAACCGCATCTCTGAGCCAGTTTCATTCACGTCGGATCTCAGGTGAGCTAATGCTTTCTAGCTTGGACTGGATAATCTTCTCATGTTTGATGCCTTGAAGTTCGGCATGGACTAGCTTTTTACTTATTTAGCTTCTTAGATACTATTAGTTAGTAATTGAGGATAGACGTTCTTGTGGATGACTTCAGGTGTTTTGGGAATAAATAGTATTGCGTTTTATAAGTTATTAATCGATTTCATTAATGAGTTTTAAAAGTTCTTCGCATTAATTTGTTATTATAGTTGAAACGTGGGAATTGGAGGGTTGGTTAGCCCAACTAGTCGGATAAGGTGGGTCAGTCGCGGCCCGTTGGTGTCGTGAACTGTCATTTTTTTGGTGCTTATCACATGTAAGTTCTATAGTTGAGTTATACTATATCTTGTCTATTAGTTTACATTTTGGGTTGAAGATGATACGTGACTAAGTACATGTTGCCTCGTACTGAGCCCTACTTGTTTCTTCTTTGTTTTCCTTTTTGTAATGCAGAGTGTCCCCTATGACTTCTGATTTCGCAGCTCTAGCCAGCCGCCCGCATATCAAGTTCAGGTGAGATCATCCAATTCAAGGCTCGTGTTGGATTGAGCTTGGCCATGACATGATGTCCTATACTTCGGACACATACCATTTTTTTCTTTTTTTTGAGTGTATATTCGCTATCATCTTATACTTAGTATGGGAGTTAGCTGTTATTGATGGATGACATCAGTTGGGATGATAAGTATGAAACTTTAGAAACTTATTCGAAATTGGGTTCTTAGATCTGTGGGAGCTTCTGCATTATTTATATTCTTTGTAGTTGAAACTATTGGTATATGTTGGGTTTAGATGTGTTGGTTGGCCCAACACCTAAGGAGGGAGTGTGGGTGCCACTCACGAATCATTGGGGTGTGACAGATGTTTTACTAACTATGGGAAAACATAAATAAGATGTAAAAAGTGAAAAAAAGTATTAGTAAAAACTTAGCATGTTGCAAAAAAGAAAATAGCACCTCAATTTGGTTTGCACAAATAGAATTATAAAAAGAAGTCATAATCGAATTAAAATTATAAACAATATAGATCAAAATATAATATAAAAAACCAAGAAAAAGTATTATTGTAAAAAATTACAAAACTAAAAAGCCATTTAGAAAAAAAAAAGAAAATGACGGAATGTACATGATATAATGGTGGAAATTAGGACATATCGTTAAAAGATTGTAAATACCTAGAAATCCAAGAGGAGCACAAATATAAGAAATAATTATGGAAAATTAAAAAAATATACACAAATAGAATATGTCGATTATGGAGTTAGAAAGGGAGGTAGTATATATGAATATCAGAAAAGGAAATAGAGTAACATAGAAAAGAATCAGATAATGAAATTTATAATATAAATGACTGAAGTAGATAACAAAAATAATAATAAAGAAGAATGTAAAGATGAAGAAACGAGAACAAAAAAAATATTTGATAAAGCTATATTTGAACAAAATAATAAAAGGAAAAATAATAAGATCTAAGTGTAGAAAAATATAGAAGTACAAAAAATAACAAATTGGTTTAAAAGACAAAAATAGAATTATACAACCTATAGAAAAAAAGTATAATAAGTGTACAAAAGGGAATTTAATATACGAAAATTTATAATACAGTGTTAATTACTCAGTGCAGTTAATGACAAAATATCGATAAATCAATAGTATTATATTGGAAAATGTCAGGAATAGGACTAGCACCGGAGTAAAATATTTACAGGCTAGATGTAAGAAGTTTATCATGTTTTAACAACAAAACTAAATAACAGTAACAAATAAATAAATAAATAAAATAGAAAACCCCTTTGAAAATTAGTTACGTTAGAGATAATATGACTAGAGTTTAAAAAAAAAAAAAAAATGAAATTCTATAGAAGGAGAATTTAGGATAGTACAAGAAAGACTAAGCACATCCAAAAAGGAATAAATACTAATGATACTACCACCCACAATCATAAAACATGAGTACTCTTCAAATTCAACAGAATAATATAATTGTCACAAAAATTAATATGACGAAAAATAAACCACATAATTATTATATAACAGGAATAATGAGCCAAGATATCTTTTAATACTAAAAAATACAAGACAAAAAAAAGATATTACGAGAGTTGTTTAGAATGAAGATAAAATAATAACTATTGAACACTCAGTTCAGAATTACCAAAAATATTAATAAATATTGAAGAAAACAACGCAAGAAGAAATAATAATTCGAGTATACCAATGTAATAAAAAATTTAAAATCTATCAAGGACATGAAAATATAACCTTAGGAATAAAATGGCTCGAAACAATAAAACCATAGTAATATGAGAGGATAAACCAACTAAAGATAAAATTATCAAAGCAAACAGTCATAATAAAAGAGACTTTTAATATAAAAATATATTAAAATATATATACTTCGCTAAGATAAATAATTAAGATATTATACGAGATATTATCACCAATGAATCGATACAGAGCAGAGGCTTATATATGTAAATACAATTGTTTTACCGAAAAAAATGGAAAAGTTAACAACAAACCAATAATAGTAACAAGATTTAATAATGAAGGAAGTATGATCCCATACATGACAAAAAATATACAATACAAAATATGGGATAAAATACTTAACTGTAGACGAAGTATAATAATTTTCTGAATAACAACAAAGGATTGTTTATTGGAATGCCATTTTTAGAAAATTTCTATCACATTATAACAAAAACACACTGGTGGTTCACAACACATGTAAACGAAGGATAGGGTAGAGATAGGTAACAAAAGAAGAAACAACAGAATGGATAAGACATGAAAAAATTCACAAAAATTAAGAAATATAATGATGAAGATCCTAGACATAGATAATTATCTTTTCCTTAGATAAAGTAAAAATATACAAGAAAAATTGAATTATTATATGAACGAAGATCCTTTTCAAGGAATGAAAAAAAACATAGACAGAGATTAAACATTGCACTGATTGATAAAATAGAATATACACAAAACCATTAAAATATAATTTGTAATGATTTAATGAAATTTAAAATACATACTAAGTGATTACTAAACAAATATTATATACAAGAAATAATAGTAAACATACAGTCGGTATTTATTGTTAATAATATAGTGAACAAAAAGAGGAAAAAGTAAATGGTAATTGATATAGAAAGTTAAAAGCAAAAAACTAAAACATATTTTATCCCATACCAAATAAAATTTTAAAAGATCTGACAATACAAGGATATAATTACTTTAGTATATTGATTGTAAATCAAATTTATCGATTGAAAGTTAGAAGAAGAAAGTCTAAATAAACTTACGCATATCACAGTACCAATGATTTTTTTTTTTTATGAATGAAATGTATTAACCATTATGGATATAAAAATGCACCAGGTAGTTTCACATTTTATGGATACTATTTTAAACACATAGAAAAGTGTGAAGTATATATCGATGATCTAATTTTATAATTCTAAAAACCAGATGCACACATAAATGATTAGAAAGTTTAATACTGTATAATACAACACTTCAGGAAATAAGTTTAAATAAAAAGACAGCAGAAATAATAAAAAACAAACAGAATTCCTAGGAATACAAATAATGAAAATGGAATAACAATGCAAATGCAGATAGTACAAAAAATAATACCCTCGAATGAACACTAATTTACAAAAAAAATACAATCGTTTTTTTAGGATTAGTTTTAACCAAGTAACAGAATATATACAAAAATTTCAGCCCCAAAAGAAAAAATTTAAACCATTATAACACAACCTAAAGAAGACTGTATCATATCATTGTGATAATAGAGATCAACAACATACCAAAGACAAAATTATTATGTAAAATATACCAAATTATATTTTTCGGATGAACTAACAAATATATTTCTATCGTAGAACTGATCAATGTGAAAAAAGTTTATGTATGAGTATAAAATATAAATATAATGATAATAATAGAATACACTTTAGAATATATTCAGAGCACATATACAATATGGAATAAAATGGGAACTAAATCGAAAATACTATTTTCATTATAAAATGTTTATTAGGCATTGAGCCAATATGGTATTAACAAATTTAAAATGTAATAACAGATCATACACACATAAAATGGTGGTTAACTAGAAAAACTACAAGAATTCAGTACAGAAAGAAATTAGATTTGTATTAAATATATTTAAACTTACATTAGCAATTGAAGTGATCAAGACTAATAAGGAAATGGTGTTGTAACTACTTATCAAGACAAAGCTACTCAGACTGAGAACCAAGAATGAAGATACATTGAAAAGACTACTCAAATTCCATTACTACACTTTGGATACAAGTGATAGTATAGACAATGAGATTACAAAAAAGCTAAAGACTAATGAAGATACCTGAAGTCTAAAGCTAAGTACGTCAGCAGCATGACTATAAAAATGCGGAGCTACTTCTATCGGAAGTGACGGTAAAATTCCCATAGATAAAAGGATACGATTGGAAACTCCCTAAAACCCATAATGTTGTTTAAATACAGCTTGGGTCAGGTACAAGGCAGAATTTGTGAAAAACCATGAACACAAATGTTAAACCAGTTTTTGCGAAACCATGTATTCAAAATACACCAAACAAAACCCAGAGACGCACAAAACTTCTCCTATGCAGTAAGTATACAAAACCAGAGTGACATACAATTATATTACACACCTACATTGAAAATATATATAGAATCCAACTTATTTAAATCTCAACCTCATATCTAACCAAACTAAATATACAAGTGAATCTAATATAACTCAAAAATTACAAGATACAATAGACTTATAGCACACCAAAACTCGTGCTATCTAGTTAAGACATGTTACAGTTATGGATTACTAAGTACAGTCTAACATATTAGGAGAAGAAGTCGTGGAAATACAGAGTTATACAACAGTTATAACATTAAAGATTAACAAAGGACACTTATTTTACTATAAGTTTTATACAACCCCAGTAGACCTCTTAAATGATGAGGTAAAATCTCAAATTCAATTCTTAAGAGGTTACAAAAGATATGAGCATACCAGAAGATCTTGGACATCATAATGAATACCAAAAGATAGAAATACCAAGTTTTATGCCAATAAAAGAATCATGGTATATCAACTATCGTACAAGAATACCAATAATTTATTTCAAATGGAAATCCATATGGAGCTATTTACTCTAGAGATCAAGTTATGATATCTTCAACTCCCGGAACTAAAGAGCAAATATGATGAAGTATTCAGCGATGGATTTTATCATGTCCAAATTAGAAATAACACCGTACTAACACGAGCCTTAAAGAAATAATTTTATTTCAAAACTTATTAATTACATATTGTAAAACTTATTGAGCACAATTGACCAGATAGAGATGTTCCAAATTCAATGGAGAAGATCACGTTATACCAGATGTTGATTTGGAGTAAAGATGAAGAGATAAGAATGCAAATAAGATAAGATGAAAGAACAAGAGTTATAGTAGACAAAGAAAAGACGACAAGATAAGAAGAAAAAGACGTAAAGATAGATATGACAAAAAAGTTGGCAACAAAGGATCGATATTCTTTGAAAAAATGTAAAAATAGAGATAATATTCCTTTGTATAGTAAATGAGCTTTTACTTTTTTTAAAGACCAATGTGTAAAGGCGTCCATATTGTAAAGTTTTTTAAAAAGTTGTAAAGTCATACAGTAGGCGCACTTATTGTGCAGGTTTAGAATTTAGTATATATAGCTTGTCAAATTTGTAAATGACGAGGCAGACAATGCCAACCGAAACGTAAGTCAATAACCAACCCCTTTAAAAAACCCCTCCTGTTTAAAATAACAACTAGTGTAAAAAATGTATGAATCCGAAATCAAAGCAGATATTTTAGATAAATGAAAATCAGAGACAAAGGTAATTGTTTAAAGTTATTGTCACGACCCAGAAACGGGCCGCGACTGGCACTCACACTACCTTCCTATGTGAGCGAACCAACCATCTAAACCTGACATTTCAATATAGATCAACAACAGAAAGTCAGGCGAAGATCTACTCATTACTAAACACCAATTCAATAACTTTGCTAAAATGCAACATCCATTAGTTTCCCCAAATCTGTGAGTCATCACCACAAGAGATCTATGCTCAAATTACTAAACTAAGATTATTCTAAGAACTAAAATCACAAAAGCTAGTCCTGCCGAAAAACTTTTCAAGACATTCAAAGAGAGCATGAGGAAGAAGATCCGTCCCAAGCTAGAAGCGTTAGCTCACCCTGAAATCCGGTGTAATTGAAGACTGGCTAGAGTTGCGGTTGGTTGAAGCACGACGGTATGTTTGCTGCAATCCACATATAACAAAGAAAGAACATACAAGTAGGGGTTGTACAAAACACGAGTACTGAGTAGTATCATCGGCAAACCTCAACATAGAAAACTATATATATCAATAAACATAATTCACTCAGTAATACTCAACTGTAGCAACAACAAGTTCTATAATCATTTATAAGGTAACCGCCAAGTTCACACATGATGACTCAAGCCCTACTACCTTACTCTTTGGGATTAGGTTATTAGATTGAGTATATTAACTCGTTCAGATTGCATTATCTTTAATGTCCTCTTGTGTGGTAACGTGACACTCCGCTCCCCTACTACTATGTGTCGGTACGTGACACTCCGATCCCTAATTCTACGGTCGATTTGTGACACCCGATCCCCCTAATTCTACGTTGCGGTTCGTGACCCCGCTCCCCCTAATACTACGTGTCGGTTTCGTGACACCCGATTCCCTAATTTTACGTGGGTCGGTTCGTGACACCCGGTCCCCCTAAACTACGTGTCGGTTCGTGACACCGGCTTACTATCTCATTTCTTATTGCATTCTATCTCCTTCTTTTATATCAGGATATCAACCCCATTACTTTATTCCTCAAGCCTTTTTTTATACCAGGGCATCATCTTAACAAGGGGTTTCAAGATTTGGTATATATAACTTCATCTTGCTTATTTTTTTCACAATTGTATAATCACATTCATACAAGCATCATTAGCATAGTAGAAGCTTTCAATACAACCGCAACACTTCTCATTCTCTATTAGAGTTTACTATGAATCAGTTATACAACCATAACCTACTCCAACGAAATTGCGTCAACAATCTTCTGATCTCAAATCCTTGCTCTCCTCTTCTATTCTCTCTCTCTCTATTCGTTCCCCCTCTTTCTGTTCTTTCTATTTTTCTTTATTCAAAACAAAAGGAGAAAGTAGGGCAATAAGAGACCTCTTTCATTTTCCCTAATTATCAAGTAATTTAAGTATAAAAGAGGGCCAACTAACCCACTTTAACTCAAGGTTACCTCTTTAACCCAAGTAATTAGACTTATTAACATTAACACCCTACTTTAATATTAAAAGGCAGGAAGATTCCAAAACGCCCCTCACTTAAATTAACATGAATCCGACCCAGCCTGGGATTAACGCGCCTGTGACGGGCCGTGCCGTGCCTGCGACGGTCCGTCCTGCTGCTCCGTCACAGAGGTCAGACACTTGATCTAGTGAATGGCCCTTGACGATCCATCGTGGCGCGGACGTTCCGTCTGCACATTCGGAAGTCGTGACGTTCGAGATCGATCTCTGTACCCAAGATTTTCAGATTCTAAGTGTTTTGAATGAGACCCCCTCGACGGTCCACCCGTCGTTCCCATGACGGTCCGTCGTGGGGTCCCGTCGATCTCAGCCAGTTTTTCCGAAATAAAATCTGCTGCTCAAAACGACTAAATAGGTCTTAGCCATAGATACTAATTTACCCCCATCGTTCATCTCGAACGATCACGGAGAAGAAAAACAACAGAGTGAAAAGAAGTACCTGAATCGGTAACATGTGTGGTATCTTTCTT